>APFE030360878.1:69514-91005 GCA_000404065.3 Pinus taeda | reverse complement strand
CTCCATTCCTTCATGACCGCCACCCTAAACCCTGTATCGTCAGATTGTTTTCACCTCCAAAATCATTTGCTTCATTCCGTGTCGTTGATGTGGGATTCATTAAGGCCCTCCTGCAATGGGTCACTTCTTGTCAACATCAACTCATTATCCAAGAAGTTGACTTAGGAACAACCCTTTCAGTACTTTGAAGCTTGCATGCCTCAATGGCAAGTTTCTCACTTTCGTCGACACGTTTACATCAATGACCTTCGACTAAGAGATTTTACGTGGTGTTGGACGCCAAGTCCTTTTTCACACCACATGAATTGTACTGTAGTACCTTGAGGGCCATTTTCATTATTGGTGATTCCTCTCGCGCCTGTTAATAGCTTACATCATTGGCTGGTAATCAGGCGATGTCTTTCCATGTTCGACTCCATAACATTTTTCGCATGGATCGACTTGTACTCTGAGTGAAGATTGAATGAGTTTTGAAGACAATGGATCTAGTTTCATCCATCAGAGCTACGATATATTCAGGAATATAAAGACATCAAGTGTACATAATTGCCGAACAGATGATCATCCAAATCAAAGGATGATGGGTCCATATCATCAGTCTGTCACACAGACAATTATCTGTCCTATGTACATGAAAATGAATTTATAAAGCTGAGCATGGGAATGCCCGCCTCATCTAGATCATGAAAAAATGTTGTCAAAATAATGTATTGTATTGTATCTTATTACAGGTCACCTCCCAGCTTGGAAAAACTTCAGATCCTCATAGTAAAGCATTTCACCTGACATTATAAATATTAACGACCTCATGCTTTAGGGGGCAACTGGTATAGACATTTTTGGGCACTTCAACCCCAATCATAAATGTCCATAAATTGAGGGCTTCTAAGTCCCTAAAAGTGTTGCTTCATTGCCTAAAGGAACAAGGTTAGTTGATTACATCATCCCCCAGACGTTATCCACTGAAAACTGCTCATAAATGGTTAAAACTGGACCATACTAAAAGCTCAGTGTAGAGGGTGTGATGCATATCACCTTCCGAGTGTAAAAGGTGTGATGCATACTGAACTGATCCTTTGTAGGGTGAGATGGTCGAGAATGGACAAATGGCAAGGACAAAATGCAAGGTGGAAGATAATGGAATCTTCCAGAAGCTTCCCCTCTGACACTTGCCTCTTTGTTTTCGACCAGGGATGAGTAAGAGATCATAATTCTCCAAGTGGAAGCAGGAAATATCAGAGAGAGGACACTAATCAATATCCCAGAAGATGACTCACCTCTCTGTAATCATCTATATATAGATCCCTCATCACAGAGATCTAGACGCTGGAATTTTGTATCTTATAGAGAAGTGTTGTTGGTTTTCTGGTGTACATTCATAGTGTTGGGTGATCTAAGCTTTGCTTGAGGTGAAGAAGGGCTTCCTAGTTGGAGGATGATGCTGGGTCAGAACACATGGTTGCAATCCTCTTGCTACTTTTCATCTTAATAAAGCTATTCTAGTTTTCTTCCATATTCTTGTGTACTTGTTTATATATGAATTTATATGGTTAACACACATCTGATCCTGTGTTATTTATGAATATAGATCTTTGTTTCTTCGATAGTAGTATGTTGCTGTGATTCCATAGGTTCTTTTTGAAGCTGGGCAAACGAAGAAGAAGCGACGAAACTCTATCAAGAAGGAGAGGAAATCAAGTGCAAGACTCAGGTTGGCCTTCTTGGTTCTCCTCTTGTCTATTTTCATAAAAGAAAACAATAGTAGACTTTAATTGTTTATTTCTAAGATAGCCACCCATATTAGTGGGAATAGCAGCATCCGAGTGGACACTATTCTTGGTAACAAAAACCATGGGCCCCGTTTTGGTAAATTGGTACATCAAATTCTCGAGGTCGTAACTTTGGCATATGATCTTTGTTTCAATATCATAACACCTCGTTTTTAAGATCTCAATGAGGAGGTTGAAAAAAACGAGAGAAGCTATCTTGAGACTTTTCTGGTCTCAAAATGACTCTAAACGTTTAGGACTCGAAAAACTACAAAAAATAGTAAGTTGTGCTACAATTAAGGAAACTAAAAAGAAACAATGGTGGGGGTCCAAGTGAAATAGGATGGTGGCCACCAATATCCACCTAGATCAGTCCTCCCCCTTAGGAATAAATGGTCCCCATTGTCTTGAATTCCTCCATGTGGACCATTTTTTATGGAGATCATTTTGCAACTTCCCTTGTGTCTATATGAACTACATTGGTTGTTGGTCTGTGTGGATGACTATTTCCTTTCCCAGAATGTAATGCTTCCGTTGTTGGCAGACCTACACAATGGAATACATCTCTTTGTCATAGGCAAGATACTTTCGGACTATGTTTGAAAGTGTCTCACTGTGATATGCCATTGGATGCCCCTACTGAGTAAGAATTGCACCAATAACATAGTCAGAGTTATCTGTATCCATCTCAAATGTTTGTTGCAGGTCTGTAATGTGAGCGCTGGTGCAAAGTGGACAAACACTTTCTGTTGGGATTTAGACAAAACTAACTTTTCTTTCACTCCTCCCTTGGTGACTTGACTCAAAGGCAAAATAATATGAGAGAACCCCAACATGAACATGTGGTAGAAGTTGGAAAGACACAGAAAGATACAAAGCTTTGTTAGAGTGGTTGGGGCTGGAAAATCCTGAATGACTTGTATCTTTGTTGGGTCCATATGCACACCCCTCTCATCAGTGATGTACCCCAGATATTCAACATGGTTCATACTAAAAGTGCATTTCTCCAAATTGGCACACAACTTGTGTTGTTGCAAGGTTTGGAGGACTTGTCGAATATGATGGAGGTGTTCTTTTGAAATCTGGCTAAAGATCAGAATGCCATCCAAATACACCACCCCGAATGAGTTGGTGCAGGGTCACAATATTTCGTCCATCAACCTCATGAAGGTTGAGGGGGCTTTCGTCAACCCGAAATGCATGACCAACCATTAGAAAAGGCCCTCCTTGGTTTTGAAGATAGTCTTCAACACATCGGAGGGTTTGATTGGTACCTGGTGATAACCAGACTTCAAGTCAATCTTGCTTAAATATTTTCCCTCCTTGAGCTTGTGCAAAAGGTCATCAATCCATGGGATTTGATACCTATTCCAGATAGTGATCTTGTTTAACGCCCAATAGTAAATATAGAGTCTCTAAGTCCCATCCTTGTTCTGTACCAACACGATCGAGCTCTCACGGGGTGATGAACTTGGCCTAATGTGCCTTTTTTGCAACAACTCCTAAATCTGCCTCTTGATTTCATCATTCTCCAAAACAAAGCGTTGATAGATCGGTCCATTAGGTAGTGATGCACCTGCAGTTAGATTGATGGAGTACTTGATCTGATAGTGTAGAGGTACCCCTGTTGATGAGGTGAATATGTCACTGTACTCCTCTACAATCTTTTCCATCTGTTGGTACCATGCAGAGGAGCCCTATCTCGAGGTTGTGGCCACAATCTGCTTCTTGCCCTAAGGGAAAATCATAAGGAAAACAATTTTCCCGGTCTGGGAAATGATTTACTGCATTGCTTCGTAGTGATCAAAGAAACAATGGTAGGTAGTGCTGCCTCTAGTATCTTGTACAACTTATTTTCCAAAGTAATAATAATAGTGCGAGGCCTAGACTCATACAAAACATGTCACTTCCACAAGTATGGTTCACCTAATAAAACATCACGAACTCCAAGAGGAGCAACATCACACAATACCTCATCTATGAAGGGATTGATTTCGTAGGAAAGGCGACACTGTTGGCTGATGAAAATATCTTGCCCTTGGTGAAGCCACCCCATGGTGTGTGACTGCGGGTGTGGTGTGGTTGGTAGGATCAACCACTTCACAACCTCTGCTGAAATGAGGTTATTTTGGCTCTTTCTGTCGACAATGAATTGCAACGGTGAACCCTTCACCCACATCTACGAGTGGAAGAGTCGCTCCCCATCCTCTTGATCTTAGGGCTCATCCTTCTAGATCTTGGTGGTGGAAACAACGGCACTAGGCTCTGCATCAATAATCTGCTTCCTTTGTCATTGCCCTTCTTCGTTTCTAACTCTAGTTTAGAACATACAATTGATTCGGAAGCCTTTAGCTCTGCCACCAGTGTATGCTTGGCTCGACACTCACTTGTGTTCTGAGTGGGGCTCTTATGGAACTCATAACATTTCCCTATGTCCTTCTTTGTCTTCGTGGTGTTGTTCTTTTCTTGTAGCTTCGACGAGTTGTCTTGGGTTGCCCTATCTTGGCTTTGTCCTTTGTTCTGTGGTTTGGGGGCACCTTTCCCTTGCTTCATATTCACAAATCCAAAGTCTCACTTCTTCTGTTTAAATTTTTTCTCAATCTTGACAACATATCGATAGGCCATGCCAAGTAAGGAGATGTCCAAGAACTCCATCTCATCCTGGATATACTTGTGTACTCAACTGTGGTAGTTGAGTACCAAATGCCACTCAGAACCCTTGATACCTAGCTTCGTGTGAAGGGTATGAAAAACATTTTTGAACTCTGACACATCTTGGTCCCTTCCCTAGTGCAACATGGTCCACTTTATGTATTTATCTTCATAGCTCATGACAGGGTAATATTGTTCCTTGATGGAGGCTTAGAAATAATTTCAAGTGGGTGCATCTAAAAATAGTGAGGATTCCCACTCATCCTTTTGTTCACAATAGGTTTCCCCTTGACATGTGGGGCAACTTTGAGGAGTGAAAAACTAATATTTTCCCAATTGGAAAAGTCATGAACTAAAAAATATCCTTCCAACAGATTTAACCATCTATCTATGACGTCTGCATCTATATGTCCTTCAAATATGGGAATGTAAATTTTAACTTGTACCTTAAAAGGAGTGAAGCCTCTCGAGTGGTTGCTGGATGAAGATGCATCACTAGTGGGTAGCCACCAAGGGATCTCAACAAAGTTATCCATAATCACGTTCCTTTGTCGCTAAAGGGCTTCCTCGAGCAATATTGTGAAAGGATGTCCTTCACCCTCATCTTTCTTTTCTTTCGTTATGGGAGGCTGTCGGGGTTTGCGAGGTTGGTCTTGCAAAGGTTCAAACAATTCGATCCCTAACTCCTTATACCCTGACCTTGTTGGGGACAAGCAAAGAAAAATAGGGAAAGAGAAGGTTGCTTTGATACAACTGATCCAAACTTATTCAGGAACACAAAAAAATACAAATATACACAAAAAAACAGAGATGTAGCAGCAATAAAAATTCATTTCATTAATGGAAAAGAAATGAAATATGCTTACATATATAACTGAAAATAAACTAGCTAAGGTAATGGTCGCTTATCTTTGAGAAGCGATGTGGTGGCTACATGCCTTTAAACTATGTTACAATGAGGTTCAAATGTCTTTTTATTATTGAGAAACATTGGAAAACCCTAAACATCCAAAAACCTAACCCTAGGATATAAAGCACCAAATTGTGGGCCCCATTTGGGTAAATTGGTACATCAATTTCCCGAGGTCTTAACTTTGGCATACGATATTTGTTTCACTATCATAGTACCTCGTTTTGTAGATCTCAAAGAGAAGGCCAAAAAAATTTGGGAAACTTGGGAAATAAGATTAAAACTATTCTGATCTCTTCGTTTTCCCTAAAAAACGTCTTTTAGTCCTTCAAAACGGCTCCAAAAGTTTAGGACCCGAAAAACTGCCAAAAATAGTAAGTTGTGCTACAATTAAGGAAAATAAAAAGAAACAACAATAGGGGTCCAAGTGGAATATGCGAGTGGCCACCAATATCCACCTGGATTAGAAATCAATGTCACTTCCCACATAGTTATGTGGGGGCGAATCAATCGAACATAAATCCATCTTTGAGGGATTAGATTTGCTCCCCGACGCAGATACATCCACCAAAGGAGAAACCTCATATTGAGATGTGAAGGGAAGAGTGAATCCCCAAATATGAGGATCTGGAGAGGGATTGGGAGAAAGAAGTGTAGGGGGACACAAAGGATTACAATATTAGATAATGAAGGAGGCATAAAGATTAAAATCATGTCAGAGAATGAAGTCAAGATGGTAGTAGGCGAAACACATGTAAGTTAACATGGATAACTGCAAGGTTTGGAAATCAGAAGAGGCTCAAAGATCCAAATCTTGTAAGAGGATATAAGAGCTGATATGGGATCACGGGAGGTCGACAAATGTGACTCTCATGTGCCAAGGGAGTACAAGGTTAGGAGAAACCACATTAGCCTAGACATCAAGATTCTCTGGGGGAGAGGGGAGTGGGGAGGATGAAGAAGGAATATTATCCAATGATCCGACATCCAAAAAAAATCAAGATAATGAAAATTACCTAGATACTCATGGGAAGTAACAGGGACAAGGCCTTTCTTAGAGCAACATCTGCGTACCGACCTCCAAATGAGACCACCCAACTAATGTTGAGACTTATGGGGACAATGATCCATGAGATGGCTCATATGGTGCCATAGGAGATAGCGTAAATGGATTCCCCAGAAGTCTATTCGCTACCGGATTTTAATAGGACCCCACTCCAGGTCAATGTTTTCAGGAAGGCCTCCTAAGAATTTAACCTTAACCAACATCTAAGAAATATGCTTATTTCTAGCCCCTAGAGTGTTAGCATCTATATAAACAAAGTGCACGATAGAGTTTTGAATCTCCTCGAAAACCCTGCATGTCAAAATTTCGATCAGAAGACCTGGAAGCCTGACTCAAATATATTTGGAACTTGGGTCATCAGAGAGGGGATTAAAGCCAATATACCACCTGTGAAGCTGTAAAAATTTGCGACCGCGAACCCAAAGGGCCTTAAATATGTGATCCACATTGTATTGGTGGAGAAAATATATGCCAAACCAAGAGTAGCCGTTTTGGGGGGGGGGTTGTTGTTCCCAAGGTTGCAATAAAGCTCAATAGTAGGGTCAGGAAATTGTTGTTAACTACGATGCAACGATGCCCATAACACCAAGGATGAAATTCATAATTTGGAGGCTATAGAAGTGCAAGAAAGATAAGACTTCTTGTATTCTGAGATCCTAGAAGACATAGCCACTTGGATTCCTGATCTAAGGCACAAATGGGGATGAAATAATTACTGTTATGGTGCACTAAGCTTATATTAGAAGATGAATACTCTGCTGGGTAGAATATGGATGGATAAAAAAGCTAAGATATATAACATATTTTTTGGCTTGGAGGATGTAAAAAGATATCAGCGCAATTAGAACTATCATCTACATAGGATTGGGGAGAGAATTTCACACATAGAACTTCATTTTCAATGCAAACCAGAGTCATGTACTCCTCTAGGATCATTTGAGACACTTCGCTGGTCACTTCTTTAGATACTTTTTTGTTTATATAATTCACTCATAGATAACCTTGTTATGCTTGTGATGCAAAAACTTCTTAAATTTTGGACAAATTATTCTATAAGTAGGTCGTTGGTCAAATTAGTACCAAATACCAAGGACATATTAGTTGATGATGCCTGATGGATGTACATGTTTTGCTTGACTTTCTAAGGGAATACAATTTAAAATTACAAAAAAAAAGGGAAAACAATGGGAAAAATCCTCCTTAATGTGTAACCTCAAATCAAATTGAACATAAAAACCAAGGAGTGTTAGAACTCTCTTCCTTATTGAATATATATAAAATAATGAAATGTGATTCAAAGATTTGAAATGAAAAATTCATTATAAATAACTTTGACTATGTTATTACTTAGTATTTGAATTAATTTTAAATAAAATCAAAAATAAAATCATAGAAATAGTGTTAGTGATTTAGATTGGATCATTATATATTTTCACATCTATTCTGATGTTTCCATCATGAAAAAATTGGAAGCATTATTTTATAGGAGTAGTTCTATCAACTGGACCTAGTTTGGAGAATTGGGGTTTGAAACCTTATGGCACCATCTTGAGGCCTTAAATGAAATTTTTGTGGGAAAGAAATTCTTTCTAAATCATTGGACCACATGATGCTATTCTATACTCAGATGCATTTCCAATGGTGAAAGAATCCATTAATGAGATTTCATATGCAAAAATTATGCCACTTGGAATTTTACCTACCATGTTTGACCACCATGGCATGAGTGAATGCCATATTAGCTCCTGCTACTCACTGAAAATGGCTTAGTGAGGTGAGGACTATGAAGAAGATGTTGGGTTGTGTTATATTCTTTCCACGACTAGCCCACGTAGTTAACCAGGGGGTTAGAGGGTGGGCAGAGCCCCCCCTTCATTGCACCAATTGTGTAGTGGGGAGGGGGTCACAGGGGATTTGAGGTGTACTTGTAACCCCACTTTATGGGGTCCGGGGCAGTGCCCCGGAAAATTTTGGTTTTGGACCTTATGTTAGGTTGGACGGACCCACCTATGGTTTTGTGCATGATTTTTGCACATGTTTTTTGGACGCGATGGTTTTTCGGTCCATGGTTTTGGATGCGATGGTTTTCGGTCCATGGTATTAGATGCTTCGGCATGTATAAATATGTATTGTAACATTGAAAGGAACATAGTGAAAAATCAAGTTGGTAGTCCCGGTTTTGGGATCTTGGGGAAAATATCTGTGTATATGTATTTTATGTGTTATGCTCTAGCATTGTTTATTTTTGGGTGTTTTAGGATTCGTATGCAGGTAATTTCTGTACGGGGTTAAAACATACAGAAGACTCCAAAAGGGTCAAATTTTTAACTCTCAATTGAGAGTTGAAGGATTCAACTGTGGCTCTTAATTTTCTAAAGTTGTAACTCTAGTTGAGATTTGAAGGAGTCAAACTTGACCCTTAATTGGCTATCAAACTATGTTATAATTAGGCCACAAGGAGGAAAAGGGGTTCCATTTTATTCAATTATATATTTTTCCATAGTAGAGTAGAGCAAATAGAGATGGGAGTGGGAGAGAATAACAGAGGGAGTTGATGTTCTCTAGTATCATATCAACCCATGAGTCTCAGGTGACTCCATAAATAGTTCATTATCCTTTCTGCTAGCACTATTTCCCTTTTATACAAAAGAGAACATAGTGATATCACCTTCTAGTTGTGTTTTGTCCCAAAAGGGTTTCTCAGAGCATATATGTTGATGGTTCTAGACTTGCCAACATGTCAAGGGGATCTCCCCAGTAAGAAGTCCCAATTAGACCTCAGACCATTTGGTGGGAGTCCCAACAGTGGGTCGTATGCTAATGCCTTGACTGCGATTTCGCATAGAGGCAAGTACGATAACTCTGTTGGTAGCAAGGGTGTGATAGCTGTAGTGAGTCAAGGAAGGTGCATGAAAGGTTCTAACACATGGGGTTTGAGATGAGTGTGCCCCTTGGCAACCTGTAATAGTACTCAGATGGGAAGGGAACACACAAGCGAAGATACATCACAAGTTGGAAAGCAAGTCATCTAGCAATCCAAAGTGATGGTTAAGCCAACAACACATTTCAGAAAGATTCATACGTACTCATACAAAATAGTGCATACATGCATGCATAAGAAAGAATATACATATGCCATTTAGAGTAAACAAGATAGTTGGAATACAATACAACATATTCATGAAACATATTGGATCTTATTATATAAAGAAGTGTAAGCTCTAGTCATACAATACATCCATGTACAACCACTAGCTCCAATCGTGGAACGTTACAGCCACGTTTGCTTGCTCCTCCAAAGAGATGTACTAGCTCCGTGCAGTAGAGAAGCCAAGGCGCATTACAATACTATCCAAGCTCTCTCCAAGATAGTCTTATCGGAAGCTTGGTTGACCAACATCTTATACAATGAGTTATGAGGGACTATTTATAGCAAAGGGTGGGGTGTTCCCCTTTGTGATATTTCAACTATCCTCATGACTTTCCACCTACTCTATGACTGTTACATCCAACTATTGACACTTGAATTACACTTGACATGACTTATCATTACAATGCACATGTACCCATGTGAACAAAATGGCTTGAGCAAGCCATGGTAGACATCACTCTGACTTAGAAAACCATGGAAGTACAACTCCTCAACATCCTTATGCTGATCAACAGTAACTATTGGCTTATTGGGGCCTGACCCAGGTTAACATTAATTAGCCAAAAAAATCCCTACACTACTGGCCCTTTTGGCATCAGCCTGCAGAACGTGGACTGAAGTCTCACACGAAGAAGTATGGGGGGATGTTGGAACCAAGTTTCTGCACCCTGAGATGGTTGTGATGTCGGTTTATTCCTTCTTTTCCTGTCTTCACGCAAGTCTCTTAGCTCTAGATCTTGCTAGATGAGTCCATTATTCTACCCTTCAATACCTCTGCGAAAGGGTACAATCGACCTTCACGCAGCCCTAACTTGCGGCTCAGGTACTCTCGCGCTGCTATGGCAGTGTACCGTGCAGATTCCCAAACTAGTCTAAGTGTCTTACTTATCTTATTAGACAATCATATTTAGTACCATGTAAACAGATGTTCTTACTTGCATTCACTTGACCAATGTAATTACATACATTCATGCATCATGTAAGCATTATAAATTAAATTCATACATAACATGTCAAGATGCATTAATAGAACAATGAGACAAAAATTGTAGAATATTTCTCTTTATTGATATCTTCCAAGTGATTACAGATTCTATCCACCCTGTGCACATAGCTGCAAGGGTCCGCGCAATCAGTTGCGGAGTTCCACCCTAGGCCTCTGTGCACTCAACTGCAGAGCCTATACCTACGCTACAACCTGAAACTTAGACTTCTTACTTCAGAGCTATGACTCTCTAATATTTATCTTCCTTCTATGACTCTTAAACTACTTAGAGTTTAGCTCGTTTTATACAATCCCATGGTTCATGGACCATGGTAGATCTCTTACAGCTAACTTTACTTTACAGAAATAAGGGTGGACAACCCTTTATGACTCATGACACCTTCGTACTCTGTGACCCAAAAATGTAGAGTCTTTACAAGCTTATTACAAAATTTGACCAAAACATGGGCTTTTAGCCCCAAAATTGTCCTTGGGGGATCTTGTTCCCAATAGGTCCCTAACAAAAACATTTTTGCTAGCCCTTGCGTCACTCAGTAGGCGCAGAGATCTTTGCGCGAAGCCCCTCCATCTCGACTCGTATGACTAGAACCTCAGCTATGCACTGTGTGACTGCCTGCTTCATGTCTTCCACTATCTGCTTGATCACTACTCCTGAGCTGTCAGCCTGAAGCTTTTGCTGTGTCACTTGTAGAGTCGCAAGCTTACCTTCAATAGATCTTGTCACCATGTAAGCCTCATCCATCCAGGGCTTCAGAATTTCCTTCAACACTACTTCCTTGTGCAATGCTACACCCACCTGTTCCTTCACCTGCTTGGCCTTCTACAGCTTCACTAGTCTATGTGTCAGCACGATGGTTCACACGGTGCCCTTAACCTCATCATAGCATTGTTGTAGCTCGTGCACCTCTGTCTCTAGCCACTAGACATTTGGGGTCCTCCTGCAGGTTGGTCAGGACCTCAAATGACTACTCAAACAATTGTGTGTAGTCTGCTATTATATTGTCCATCGCCGCTACTACTTCTATGATAGTGGCCACCCATTGTTCCTTCACTTTTGGAGGAGTTGAAGGCTGGGCCTTTAACTGTAACTCCATAATTTTTAGGTTCAACTCCAATGAAACCTGCTCCATATCAGTACAAGTGTCACGTACCCCTATGGCCAACTTGCAGATGCATACCTCAACTAGCTCTTCCTTTAGAATGGTCAACTCGGAGACCATTCGGCATGCCTCCTCGATGACCTCCAAAATGTGCTTGCTCTGATTGGTCGCCTCAGTCTCAGTGATGATGGAAAAATTTCTTTGTAGTTCCATCTTCTCGTTGTTGATCCATTGTTCACTGATCCCCTGGAGGGTGCGGTGCTCACGGGCCCTCAACTCTGCAATCACTCCATCCTGTAAGAGGTGGAGTGCTTCACGCGGGAGCATTGCCAGGTTCAACCCTACTCCCTTTAGGGCATTGACAGTGGTCCTGTCAGCCCCATTCTCTGTGGTTAGTGCTCCATTAGGCAACACTATCACACCAAAGACCTTTGCGCGCAACATATCGGTAGCCTCTGAAGTGTCGATAGATAGGCTAGTAGACACTGTCCCAGCTTGCAATGCGTGGGTCTATAGCTCCTGTAATATTGTTTGGATAGCCCCCAGGATGATCTGTTACTACTGCTCAAATTATTGTAGGGCATCCATGGTGACATCCCTCATTGTGTTACTAATATCATGCAGATCACCTTCTATTAGCATGATGCGGTCTAGTGATGTGTTGGTAGCCTTTGATTTCTTCCTGGACCCTCCTTTCTCCTACTCCCTTGTGCGCTTGATGCGGGTGGACATCTCCTAAGGGTCCGCGCCAGGCTGTTCTGTCTCCTCCTTTGTCTCAAGTGAAGGAAACCTCGTGCCTTTGTCAAAGCCCTGCTCTATCCCACCTGTCTACTTTACTGTCTGCTGCGTAGCCTCGCGCTCCACCTGGGCTTTATCAGTGGCCTCCATTTCCTCCTTTCGGCCATCTAGTTTATCTTAAGCTTGGCCTCCTCCTTCTTCTTCTACGTGAAGGACTTTCTTCCTCCCACCACTAAGTCTGTTGTAGCGTTCCACTCTGCCGGTCATTGATCAACTACTGCATTAATGGCATCATCCATTGCCAGATAAGGCAATTCATACCATTTATGTGTAGTAGCCTTCCATGCCCTGATGAATACACGATGGAAGTCTTCTTTAAATTCACCGTAGCCCTGTAGGTTGGCATACATTGTAGGTGAAAATCATGGTTTGTGATTGATGGCCATCCAGATGTTCATCTCCATCAAGATCCAAAAGATCATGTTGTCCCTAACTTGCTGCGTTTCCTTGGTCACCCACAGTGAAGCGTACTTCACTGCTTCTGGGAGGTCTGGTGTTACCGAAGTGAACTGACTTTCCTCTGGTAGCTCCCACGCTACCATCACATTTGACAGTGAGAGCCATGCAGAGTGGAACATCTTGCTGAGATCCTGTGCCGTGCGGAAATTCGCCAGGAACTCTCCACGAAGGTAGTCCGACCAGTTGAAATAGACTCTTTTAGCACACTAGGTTGTTAGTGCAATGACAGGCACTGGCACCTCATCGGTGCGACACTTCCTCATCACTTTCCTTGCTAGGATCTGTGTGGCTACCTTCACAGCAGGGTCGCAGATGCTGGATACAGCATACCCACATGACTTCTTCACCAGTTAAAAGTTTTCTTTCATAGACTCCGTGAGGGCTTGATCACCACCTTTTCCGCCAAATATCATGGTCAGATTCTCACCTGTATAGGGAAATCGTGTTATCCTATGAATCAATCTATCCATGATGGGTATTGGCTCCTCCAGCCATAGACACCCATCATGCACTAAGCATAGCAATTGCTTGATGACTAATACTATCATCGGGGTACGGTTGTAGTTGGGCACCCAAAGCAGGTTGAGAAACCCTACCTTGTCTACTCCTTTGAGCCACTTTCGTGGCTCCAATGTAGTCATTCCGGTATGGGTATCAATGATGCGACACATCAATTGCTCAGTCACTAGGTGTGGGAACTTCTCATGATCTGCCAAGTCCCAATCGTCAAGTTTCAGTGGCAGCACTCGTGCCAAGCGTAGTCCATTGAAAACAATTTCATCCGGCAGCAAAGGGGTTTGCAAGGGGGTCTTGCTCTCATCGATGTCCTTTGGTACCTTGGTCTTGGGCTTAAATGGATGGACATACTATGACAACCAAGTAATAGGGTCCGGACCCTGGGCTTCAACCTCCTCCACTTCAACTCCCACATCCTCATCATCCATCAAGATGTTTACAATGTCTTCCTCCTCTAGCTCCAAATTTATGGCCTTGCCTTTCTCCTGTGTGGTGGGTTTTGGTGGGTTTCTCCTTGGCGATGCGTGCACCGGTATGGCAGGTTGATTGCCTTTTTGTCCTTGGTGGTCTCTTTGGTTGGGGTTAGCTTCGGTCTCGACATTCTCGGTGATTTAGGGACTTCGGCTAGCACCTCGACGACCTCTGGAGCAGTTGCTTCTGCCTCCATCTCAACTACTGGCACCAATTCTTCTACTTCGGTATCTCTAACTTCTGTGGGTGGCAACATAATGCTTGCTAATAGTGCTTGTGATGTCTCTGGCAAGTTTACAGATGTTGGAGTCTCTTTCAAAGCCTCAAAGAATTCTCAGTTCATGGGTGCTTGAGAGTGCAACAACTCCATTCTCAAAATGCCAAGGGTTTTTCACTGGACAACCACTTGTAATTTATATGGCATTTTGAATTCAAATCCGACCATTGCTCCCAAATTCAGTTCATTAATGCCAGATTGGCAACAAATTTTCAAGGATCTGAGCCATAAATTTCATCTTAAATACCGACCACTCACTCCATTTGGCCGCACTTCTACTGTCAAATCATGAATAATGACTTTAACGGTCACTTTCCGGATGACCTGTGCAATTTCTCCCTGGCTAGCGCAACTCCCTTCACACTACTGCCAACCTTGTGACACTTCATTTCTTTGCATAGTCCTCAAATCATGCAGCTCCCCAATCCTGGCTGTGTAGTTTATAGCCTTACGTCTCCTTTCAGCTGCTTGGAGTGCTAAGACTATGCTACCTTCATCTAGTCACATGGCCGGACCAGTAGTGTATGTCTTCAAGTGGTTGCCTTTCACCTTTCCTGGGAAGGTCTCTCCATTCAATTTGACGAGCTGTATCACTCCTCCATCGGTAATTTCCTTAATGACATAAATCCTTAACCAGTGCATCTTGAATTTCCCCAAAAATTTATCAAACTTACTGTCATATAACAAAACCAGGTCATTTACCTCAAAGGTACATAGCTTAATGTGTCGATCATGCCATGCTTTTTCGCACTACTTTTGGACCTGTTGGTGAAATATAGCTAGAAATATTTCTTCCTCAAGCTCATCCAGTTGTGCGAGCCTTTCCTCTAGGGATTCACAATCCGTCATACCCATGAGAACTACTATGAACAAAATAGGCACAATATATTCCATAGGAATTTCTGCTTCAACACCATAAACAAGCCTAAAGGGGGTTTGTCCAGTCATCTTCTTGCATGTCGTTCGATAAGCCCATAGTACTGTAGGTCCCAATCACTTTGCTGAGCATTTCAAACCTTGGTCAGTGCATTCTCCAACACATTATTGAATTCTTCCATTGTTTTGTTACCCTGCAGGTGATAAGGCATGCTCTTTTGGTGATATGCCTGAAATTCCTCCATCAGTGCAATGAACGTCTCATTTAGAATGTGTGTACCATGATCACTCATCAAGATCTTTGGATAGCCAAATCATGTCAGTACATACTCAAAGAGAAACTTTGCAGTAGTTGTGCCTGTGCAATCCTTTACAGGTTGTGCCTCCGCCCAACAAGTCAAATACTTTGTCGTGGTGATAATGTACCTTTCTCCCGTCTTTCCTTGGGGCTGAATGGGTCCCACAAAATCTATCGGCCATTTCTCAAAGGGTCGCAATGTCAACTGTGGATTCAAAGGAATCTCATCCCTCCGCGATGGCTTGCTAGTGCTTTAAGACACATCACACATCACACACCTTGCAATATGCTTTTAGAATCTTCTGTGTGGTCGCTCTCCCTACATAATGTCCTCTAGCAGCACCACCATGAGATTCCATGAGGATTCTGCTTCTCTCAAACTCAGGTATATGTCGCTGCAATATCTCATAAGAGCCCATTTTGTACAAATTCCCAGCAATTATAGAGAAATCTGTTGAGTGCACCATGAATTCCTTCTTCTGTTGGACAGTGTATCCTTCCGAGGCAGTTCTTGTCATTAGGAAGTGTATTAGTGGGTTCTTAGGCAATCCTTCCACCAAATTAGTGGGTTCTTCCCCTGTTTCAATGCGCGACAGATGGTCTAGTCTCGCATTTAGTCATCTAGGCTTCACAATAACTTCAAAATCATACTCCTAGAACAATAAGAGCCATCTGCAGATTCCCCCCCCCACAACACAGGCTTATTGACTAGGTACTTCAGTTTGGAGTGATCTGTATACATCTTAAAATGGCCACCCAACAAGTAGTGCCTAAACTTCTGGAGTGCATACGCCATGGCTAACCCTTCGCGTTTAGTGGTGGAATATTTCTTCTCCGCTTTGGATAGTCTCCGGCTTGTGAATGCGATAAGATGGTCTAAGTCTCCTCCGCTAGTCTATGTCAGTACTGCTCCCAGTGCTATACATGATGCGTTTACATGTACATGAAACTCCTTCTTCCAGTTTGGGAAGACTAGAATCAATGTGGTTACCATATTTTCTTTCAATACATCCAAGCTCTTCTTACAGTCCTCATTCCAGCAGAAGGTGACATCCTTTTTCATCAACTTTTCCATAGGCACGATGATCTCGGCATAGCCTTTGATAAATTTTCTATAATATCTCGTGTGTCCTAAGGTAGCGAATGACTGTTTCACACTCCTGGGCACTTCCAAGTTCAGTATCACTGCTATCTTCGTGGGATCTACCATCAGTCACTACCTTCAAACCACATGACCCAGCAGGGTCCCAAAAGGGACACAAAATAGACACTTCTTTAGATTGAGTGCGATATAGTATCTTCGACAAGTATCTAGCATCAGGCATAAACTAGTGACATGGCATTTCACTAGCCCAAACACATTCTAGTCATCAAAGTATACTTCCAGGAACTTATGAATAAATTCCTTGAATGCAACAATGTGTACATGTGAGAAAATCGCAGACGCATTCTTCAATCCAAATGGCATTATGGTGTACTAGAAACAACCCCACTCAGTTGCAAAGGTTGTCTTGCTCCTATCCTACAATGCAATTTTGATCTGGTGGTACCTAGAGAACCCATCAGTAAAGGAATATGCTTCTTGGCCACCTACATTGTCCAACACTTCATCAATGAACAAAGTTGGGAAAGGATCATGTATCCAAGCATCATACAACTTTATGAGATCCACACATCCTTATTTCATCCTTCTTATTCTTCTCCTGTACCACCATTGGGCTTACCAAGTCAGATTCTTCCATAGGCTCAATGATTCCTGCCGTGAGCATCTTGTCTAGCTCTAAGTGGACCTTCTCCTTATACTTCGGATTAAGATGGTAAGGTCTTTGCATAACCGGCTTTGCGTCGGTCTTCAATGTGATATTCATAACACTTAGGTCCCCGATTATCCACTTTAGATCCGTAAACTTGGTAGGGAATAAATTGTGGTATTCGCAGATCAATTCAGCGAAATTATCCATCGTTGCATCATTCGAGTAATCTCCCATCTTCATGAATTTGGGTTCAGCCTCCATACCAATGTTTACTTGTTTTGTTTTCAACAAGGTGGTTATATTAGGTTTCTCAATCTATGGTCCTTCAACATCACGGTGACCTTCTATCTCAGGGCTGTTAATCTTTCGTGGATCCTCATCCTCTTCTTCAGTGGTTACATTATAGCATTCTAGCGCGTGACTTAGCTAGGTAGCCCACTCAGGCTGAATTAGGTCCAAAGGATCCTATGGTATCCTAAAGACTACTGCTTTCACCTCTTGTAGCACCTCATCGATACAGTCAAACCCATCTTCAAAACTAAATGTCATTATGAATCCCTCGCGTAGAATATCCCACTCACTTGTACCATGGCGAAGCTCTGTTTCTATGTACCAGTTCATTAGGATGATGTCCAGGCTGTGACAAGACAAGTGCACTCATTGAGGTTGGGGCTTCTCTCCATAAGCCTGAGCCCATTTTTCCAAATGCATGCACGGATCATCCTAGCCATCATACTTGTTTGTCATTCACACCTTCGGCTTCCCAAATCATATTCTCATCGTCCTCTTACATTCGCACCAATATCTGTCTGCTAATGCAAGGTGGTCGATGTCCAAGTGATGGGTTTGCAGAGGTATCATGTCTAGAGAGGTTTGGGAAGCCATAATTTGGTTTACATATTTGAATTAGGCTTGTAGTGGTTTTAGGATTGAGGTTTAGAAGCTCTGGTAGAGTGGGAGGGTAGCTACAGTGTGTAAAAGAAGGGTTTGGGGTATACAAATAAGTTTCTCTTCAATTCAGGCAAGTTTCTTAATTAATTTCAATCAATTAACCGTTCAATTTTAACTATGAATTTTCAAATTCACAAGGTCATTCTAGCTTTTCCAAGAATACCTGGAAATTGGTGATGTGGCATGCAAACTAGGTTTTTTGGTAATTGCAAAAGGTATTGATGCTTCAACTATCAACTAGTTCCTTCAATTGGGTATCTAGAGTGTCTTCATGTGGCAGAAGGTGGTCAATCTGGTCGTTTCAGAGGTTCACGGTGTCGCAAATGGCTTAGCAGTAGTTTACAGTGAAGATGCAAGAAAAGAGTGAATTGGGGCTTTTTTGGCCTTTTAACAGGTAATGGTCAAATTTTGGCGTGGAAATATTTAATGAATAGTGGGAAATTTTCAGTTTGGGTGGGGAGGAGGTTTTGTAAACCATCGCACATCTTTTGGAGGGCAAGCAATGTTTTCCGTGAGCATGCAATCTAGCCTAGTGCTTCCATGTAGCAGAACAGTGCCTAGAAAAAACCACGAATCTTGTGTGCTCTTGGGTTGTTAAATGTCGGATATTGAATCCACGCAATATGGTTGTACACCGTCAAATCTGGGGGTAGGATATCGAAAGGCTATCACACAATTGATTTGCCTAGATAGAATTGAGAAAGTCATTCGGTGGGACCTAGAATTTAATTACAGATAATTGTAATTAATTAGTGCATAATGTCAGATTTTTAAATATAAGCAGAAGGTAAATAAGGTGGGACCATGGGTTATGTGGCGGGATCTTTTAACCACACCAAGGGTTGGTGGTTTAAAAAAGGGTATCGGGGAAATATGATGCCGGGAAGTTAATTACATAATGCGGGGGCATTAAAAACTTAGGATAAGGAGGTTTTGTGGGTTTTCAAGGGGGAAAGGGAATTAATAAAGGGGGAAGGTAATATTTGTAATGGGAAATGGGTTTCACACTGTTGGGAAGGGGGATGATTTTTGAAGGGTAATTTCTAGGGGATTGTGTGAAACCATGTGGGAAAGGTGAAAATGAGGGAAAAGGTTATTTATATGTAATGAAGGGCTAATGGGGAAATTAGCAAATAAGTATGTGCGGGTATAGTGAAATGAGGGGAAATTAGTTAAAAAAACTTGGTAGATATGCTTTCTTTCTCCTAAATCCTCCTGCACATGAAACATAGTATTAAGCATGATAAATGTGTTTTTGACTTAGCAACCTTGTGCATTTGCAACCTTTATTCTACCTACCGTTTATTTACCCTAACAGTTTCTCTTCATTTATTGGGTGCATTTGAGCTGGCTGACCCTTTATTTCATTTTATTTTGACAAGAAAACTATCTAATTCTAACCTTATAACTTCTAAACGCTCAGATTAAACTAATGAGCTCATTCTTATTCTCTACCTAACTATTGATCTACCAAGGTTAAACAATTTGGCTAGATATTTATTCTCTATCTATCAACATGAAATTTAAAGCATGAATGAGTCAAGATGAAGCTATTTGATCATCATGGATTTTGGCATTTCTGACAAGCTACACACAATCGTATTTTTCATATTAAAGTAAAAAGTAGTGGCATTTGAATTTTCACACTTTCATGATCTATTTTTATTTCATTTTGGGTTTCATATTTTTCACCTTTTTTCACTTTTTTCTTTCTTTTTTTCCTTTGATTATTATTTTAGGACATACACTCTTTACATTTTTTTTTTAATATGGTAAACATTTTGCAGAAAGAAAAAGTATGTACAATATCACAAGACTAACTGGTAGATTTGTTCGATCTAACTGTCTCAAGAAAAATGCATTGTTACCTCTGTAACCATAAATTATATAAGGGCCTTGCCATAGGAAATCAAATTTTCCATGTTTACGCTTATCTTCTCTTCTAGATTCCCATTTGAGAACTTTATCACCTATGTAAAAATCATTAGCTTTGGTCTTTTTGTCAAAAATATTCTTGATTTTATCCTGGATTACTTGTGACCTGACATAGACTTCTTCTCTGGTTTGTTGCAAGTGTATTGTCTGATTTATCCTTCTTTGGATATCATTTGGTTCTACCTACAACTCTTGAATGATCTTCATCACTGTCACTCCTAAAGAGGAAGGAAAAACAACATCCATTCCATATACTAGTTGATAAGGAGATGTACCAATGTTGTTTTTAGAAATTAGTTTGTCTGCTCATAAGGCATTTACCAACTTTTTGTTCCATGTCTTCTTGCTATCTTCTAGAAGTTTCTTGATGATATTGAGAAGGATTTTGTTTGAGGATTCTACAAGTCCATTACCTTGAGTGTAATAGGTAGTGGAATGGCCAAGGGTAATGTGATATCTATTACAAAATTCTACCATTTTCTTGGATTTAAAAGCAACTACGTTATCAGTAATGGGCTTTTGGGGGCATCCACATATTGAAAGGATATTGTTTTCAATGAACTAGATAATGACAGAGTTTGTGGCTTGTCTAGAAGGGATGGCTTCTATCGATTTACTAAAGTAATTAGTGGCTGTGAAAATCCACTTATGCTAGGTTGAGGAGGATGGGTGAATTTCCCCAATGAAGTCTAAACCCCATTGTTGAAATGGCATTTTTGTGGATATGGGTTTGAGAGGTAAAGGTAAGAGCTTCCTTTTGCCCTCAAATATCTGGCACTTATGACTGGTGGTCACATGTTTCTTAACATCTTCAAAAAGGGTGGGCTAGTAAAAACCTGCCCTTAGGATCTTATCAATAGTAGTTTTCTAATATAGGTGTCCTCCACAATCTTTTGTGTGAAATTCTTGCATAATTGTTTCAGCTTCATCTTCCAATAAGAAATTTAATAGAATTCCACCATTATCTTTCCAAAATAAAGAATTATCTATGATAAAATATTTCATTGATTTTATTTTCAAAAATCTAGCTTTAGTTCTAGATAAACTAGGAGGAGCTTGTAAGTTTAGTAAGACAAATATGATATCTACATACCAATGTGAATCTATAGAAGGTTCACTGATCTGTTGAGTCCCCATCTCTTCCTGATCATTTAGGGCACCAATGAAATTTATATATAAGGCCTAACAGTTCAATTCAGCCATGAGTTTAGCTTAACCTTAGCCTTTTATAAGTTTTGTATACTTTCTTTCTATGTCATATTCCAAAATAGTGGCAATCCATTTGCCTGTCTTTCCTTCAGGCCCATTTTGTGTCAAAATGTCCTTTACTACTTAGTTTGGAACATAAGCAATGATGTGTGAATATAAGATGTATACTCTGAAATCTTTAATAGCTTTCACTAAAGCAAGTGCTTGTTTTTCCATTTTTTTGTACTTTAGTGTAGCATATCTTAAAGATTTGTTGAAAAATGCAATAAGTTGCTCATACCCTTGATCATTCT
>APFE030360878.1:40806-68583 GCA_000404065.3 Pinus taeda | reverse complement strand
CTAGATACATCATTTGAATCAAACAAATCTTCTAATGTGACTAATTGGGAAAAATGTTATCTTTAAGGTTTAAAATTTCAGGATCATCATTCATTATTTCTTCTATTCTACATTTTTTAAGTTATCTATTTCTATTTTAGTGAAATTAGTGGGTTTATTCAGATCTAAAGAATTTATATCTATTTCACTATCTATGTTATTATCTACTGTACAATTTGTATCTATATTATAGTTTTGAAACTCTCCTTCAGCATTCATGAAATCATAAATTGTAGAATCTTGTGAGAAAATCTACCAATATTTCAAATTGTTAGGTATAATAGGCCTATGTCTCACTTTTGCAGTGTACTGGTGGTTGGGTTGAAAAGGAAATTTGCAGGTAATAGAAAAAGTGGCCAGACTGTGAGCTTGCATATTTTGTTTCCTAGGAATGGTAGCAAAATAAGTTTCCAGAAGGTCCTTAATCAAATCTAGGACAATCTCTCTATATTGGCTAAGTTTAGGATTATTCACGGAGTATTCACCTTTGATTTTTTTTATAATCAATTCTGAGTCTCCCATGATAGAAAATCTCTTGGCTCCAAGTTTTTTTACCCTTTTAAGTCCTAATATTAGATCATCATATTTTTCCATATTGTTTGTGCATTTAAAATTTAATCTAAAGGCATGACCTTCAAAATGATTATTCTCCATGTTATGAATCCAAACTTCTGCACCTGCTCCTAATCTATTCATAGATCCATCAAAATCTAAATGCCATAGAGACTCATCAAAAATGTTTTCACTATCAGGTTTTTTGTATTTTTCTTCTACAACTGTGATTTCGTTTTTGTCATTTTCTGAATTATACAAGATGAAAGAGTCCATATCAAAATGTATGGAGTATATGGGGAAATTCTGTGGTTTTTCTACACTACTCACCATGTGTTTCATCAAGGTCTCTCTATAAAGTTTCCTTTGTTGACCAAAAATAGATATGGTGGCATATGACATGTATAGTTGTAGCGATCCCTGTAATTTTGCTTCCCATGAGTGAGACAATAGATTTCCATACTTGGGTGGGATGTCAGTAACTACTATGCCCATCACAGTACCCTTGTTGGGCACTGGAATAGAGTCACACACAAATCGTTAATCAGGCCAAGACATTTAACTTGGCTAGAATCAAAGAAAAAGAGATCCTTGTATGGTATGGTGATATCTAAGTTTAGTCTCTCCATGATTTCTTTTGGAATTAAGTTATGGGATGCCCCTGAATCATTATGTAAGATTTTTTCATGAACGTTCAAGCTAATGTAGAAGGTAGGGGTACACCCTTGATGTTGTGTGCCATTTACTTCAGGACCAAACAATAACTCAAGTTGATCATCATTCAAGTTTACAACATCCTCTCCTTCACCTATATTTAATGTTTCAATGATTTTTTCTCTATATGATTCATTTTTCACTAGCTTGATCAAAAGAATTGATACTTTCAACTTGGCTATCTTATTCTTAATGTTAAATGGAATTTGAGTTTTGCTTGATTGGATGAGATCTTCCTTACAAAATGTGGTCTTTGTATTTTTATCTTGTTTTTCAGTACTAGGCAATTCAGTTTGTGTCTCAACTGTTTTGTTTTTAATTCTATTATTTGGAATTACTTGAGTTTCAGATGAAGCTATATCTACAATTTTTGGGCTGGAAGTCTCTTGAGTTCCCCTCGGGAGAATTTGTAGAAGTTTGGTCACGGGAGCTTTTCTTATCTATTTAGTTTGGATTTGGACTGATTTCTTAGTGGGAATTTCAGTATTCTTTTTGCTTCTAAGGGTGTACTATAAATGAACCTCATATACAACATATTCATAGCCTTGTTTGAAGTCAAAGGATTCTCCAAATTCTAATTGTAATTATTGAAACATATACAATTCCTGTTCTTCTTGAGTAAGAAAAACAACCTCTTCATTTTTAATCCCTAAAAGGTTTATCAGGGTGTCATCCTCTTCTTCATGGTTTTGTGAACCCTCAACATAGTTTTCTTGGAAGAATTGCCTAATTTGCTGATCTGGTATTGTATTTTTTCTAGTGTTAGGATTTTTCCTAAAGTTGGGGTTTCTTATTGGGGGTGGTTGTTGATTTTCCCACTGAGTTTTTCTTTCCATGTTTTCTAATCTATCCATTATTCTTTCTACACTCTTAGCTAAACTATCTATTTTACCATCTAAAGTGGAAGTTTCCTCTTTAATAACAATTCTCTCTTCATTTCTCATCCTAGCTTTGTTACCTAATAAATTTGCTTCTACACTAACAACATTACTCTGCATTTGTTCTAATGTTTCAGGGTTTGTTTCCCTTAATTGGTATGACATGTCAGTGTCAAAACCATCATGAAATTTAATCAATGCTAGGTCTAGTGGAGGTTTAATATTAGTAGGGATTGCATTGTAGGTGCTATTGAACCTAGCACAATAATCCTAAACTAATTCTTTAAGAGATCTTTTAATTTTATTATATTCAGATAGTATTTGCAAAGGGTTCTTCTTTCTCTCCCATCTATCAATAAACAATATATGAAAAGCAGCTAGGACATCATACTAATCAATCTCATGCAACTCAAAATAGTCATTCATTCTGTTCACATGCTATTGGGCAGTATACTGACCAGTAGCATCAAACAAAAAGATTTTTCTTTGGTAATATTGGGGCATGGCATGAAGTTATGTTGGTAAGACCAAAGGTTCATATCTATTTGCCATGGCTAAGATTTTGGTTTGACTAGGGGGTAAAGTAGTGATGTTAGAAGAAGGAATTGAAATGGGTGGAGATGAACTAGATGAACTTGAGCTGTTTGTTTGAAGAGGAAGTTCAGGAATAATTGGTTTAGGGGAATGAACTATGGTGGATATTATAAGTGAGGTGGTAGTCAAAGAAGATGTATTTACAGTATTTGAAGATTCTGTAGAAAGTTTAGAGGAAGCAACAATGAGGGCAGCTAATTCAACTGATTGTTGAAGATAGGCATTGTCTATATGGCTTATCAATGTAGAGGTTAAAGCTTCTAGTTTGTCAAAAATTTCCAACACAAGTTTATCTAACTCTGGATGTGTAAGAACCTTTTTTGACTCAATGAATTGAATAAAATTAGGTTCTAATATAGTTTCATGAATTGCATTTTCTGATTTATTTCTAAACAATGAAAGCTCGAATGACAATTCAAACTGAATAACCTCTAAACTTGATAATTCCTTGGGGAGTGAATTTGCTTTAACTAATTGGCTACTAGTTTCTTGAGTTTCTACCTTTTTTGGTTTTCTTAAAATTTTGTCAGGGTCATCAACTATTGTAGCAGGGTTTGGATATGGATTTTCCCTGGTATATTGAGTCTTTTGGGAGCCATATATATTTTTTTTTAATTGTCTGTTGAAACTTTTTAATGACAACTCTAAAATGACCTTAAGGTGCAAACGATGAATTTTAAGGTTTCCTTAAAGTTTTATTACACATAGGATTGATCCCCAATATGGTCGTCAATATGTTAATCAATCCAATATTTCTATAGAGTTGTTAAGAGAGAAATGATTAGAGGTAATCACAAACCTACTTTGGAGATTAGGATCTAGCCTTCCTAATTCTTAGAGAGGGCTCTCTCTTTATGATTTAACTTTGTTTTAGTTTTGGATTTTAGACCACTGTGGCTCATTTCTTCTGACTTAGTTATTTGATTTTAGGCTAGTTATGATTGTCCTTAGGTTTTGATTTGGATTTGGTGGTGAGATCACTAACTTAGATGGGTAGAGGGATGTCTTTTACCATTGGACTATGGGGTCAAATGTCAAGCAAAAAGGACTGGATCGAGTTCTAAAAATAGTATCTATAGGGCAAGGTAGCTGAGTTATTTCAGATCTTAAGGCTGGATGGTGAAGTTAGTTTCAATCGTATCCAAAGAGAAATTAAGGGTTCCTTAGGCCATATTATGAAAGAAGTGAAAGAGGTCAATTGGGATGGGATAGCACTTAAGGATTCTCACATCCGGATATCAGAAGAAAATATAGAAATCATTAACTACTCAAGACAGAGTGTACTTAAACAAATTCTGAAATAAATTTCCAGCTAATTCATTCACTTTAGATAACATGTAAGTTTGTGAGATACATAAGAGAATAAAAAATTTGACAAAGAAAATACTTCACTGTAATAGCTCAACACGTAAATCCTATAATGCAATCTCTTTAATACTCAATCCAATCTGCTGACTTGAAAAATTGGTACAGTAACCTTCAGGCTTATGATCAATACAATTCTACAAATGTATAGCAATCACACTCAATACTTTGAATTATGAAGTATTTATACGAAAATAATTTACAAAATATCCCAAACTGTCTTGGGAATTATTCTAGGAGAAAGAAATATCTTCATGCAAGAAGATAGAGATAGATGTTCAACTGTTGTATGCTGTCCCTGTTTATTTGGTTGTGTTGTCTTTATGCTCTGATATGTTTTTGTTTATTCTCTTCCCTATTGTTAGTCTTCACGTTGGTTGTTCTTTTTACTTTGATCTTTCAACTGATACACTTTCACCTAATACTGTTTCATCTGGCTAGCTTGTTACTTTTTCTTTACTATGCGTTTTTCACCTTTACTATGTATTTTTACATTTTGACTGTGCATTCTTATAGCAAGTCATGTAACTCCTCCCACATATCTTCATCTGGTAATTTGATATTTACCATTCCCCTATAAATTTCATCTGGATCTGTGTACCTGGAAAATGTGGGTTTATTTACAAAAAGGTGTTTTACCTCATGCTGGAGGTAAAATAGGTTCTTAAATGTTTGATATAGAACCCTTCTAGTAGTCATCCCCTTCATAGATGAAGTATTTAACTAATCCCTTAGCACCTCTCTTATCCTTCTATTGTAGTCATCTTATGGAATTAATTTATCATTTATCACCAAGGGATTTGGCACACCTTTTTGCCTCAAAAACAAAACTTCACCATGAACCTGTCTTTAGCTTGTTGCTTGGTTTGGCATTTATCTTCAAGGTTCATCATCAAATTCCTCGGTGAGGACCTTTTTCACTTCCAGTATTGTGCCTGTTTTGTCAGGTATTTCCAGTTCCTGCAACTCATATTTGTTTTTAGAGTTAAGGAAATGGATTAGTCTAGTGGCTTCTTATGGCATGTCTCCTAGTTCTATTTTAACTCATTATATGGCTTATGTAGACTGTTTTGCTAAGTCATTTTGTTCAAAAACTACTTGAATTTATGGCCAAATATCATTGACAGAGTCAATGATATTGGTCCATAACTATTTCTTAGCTTGGCCAAGTGGCTCCTTTAGTGTTAATTCCTTCTCCAAGCTCTTCATCCTTTCAGTAAACCTGGTTGACTTCTGAACTTCTTCCTTGTGCATAATATTTGCAAGCTTATTATCATTTTCTAGACTTGTTATTTTTTCCTTAAGCTTGTTTATCTCGGTGGTCTAAATGGACATGTCTTCCATTGCCTTGACTAGTTTACTTACCTCATCACCTGGCTGAGCTGCTACTATTGTCGAACCTGTTGTTGATGTAGATGTTGTGGCAGCAGGTAGTGTTGTTTCCAGTGGAGTTGTAGGAACCAATGAAGCTACCAAGGTGGATGGTACTACTGTGGTGACTGTTGGAATGATAGTGGGAGGGGTAGTTTCAAGGCTGGCCTGTTTCAGCTGTATCAAGTTGTCCAACTCCTTCTCCCTCTCTTTTAATTGGTCATTTAGTTGGAGAATAGGGTCCATCATTTCCTCCTGATGTGTTTGGCTCTCAAGGACCTCTTCTGTCTGTGGGTGCTCTGAATGAGGCAATTTGAGTTGTTGTTTGAGAGTGGCAATGTATTCATTCTTTTTATTTATAAACTTCTCAGTAGCCTTGATATCATTGGGATCATGTCCAAGCTCAATGACCAAGTCCTCCTGTGACTTGATTCTATTATTTTTGGCCTGTGAGTTTATCTTTTCCAATTTGTATTGTGCTGTAATATTTTCCAATGAACTTTGAAGCTTGTAGTGTGCTGTAATATTTACCTATCAAGGTGGAGCAGATCATCTCACATGCCTACTTGTGAAACTCTTTGGTCAATGGGATGAACATCCCTCAACAAAACCTCAAAATCTATTTTCCTATAGTTTGTTGATGTTTTTGGCTACTGGACTGTAGGTTGCATGAATCACATTTGCATTTTTCCTATTTTAATGCCAAAGGTTGAGATCAACTTGTTTTTATTTGCAGGTGCCTACTTGAAGTATTGGGCATAAGTCCCAGCTTTCAACTTCTCATTCCTCAACTTAATTTCCTTGTATCTATCTTCGATATCCTTCTCTTTATCCACATGCTTGGTAAATGAAAAAACCTCAACACTCAGTTGTCTCTCAATAAGCTGAGTGTTTGATGTTGAAGTTTAGTGTGTTTCTCTTGAAGTTGTTGTTCCTTTGCTCCTTTCCACCATTATATCAGTGTCAGTGATTTCCACTAAGTCAATGGTGTCTTCCCGTTCATTTATAGGATTAAGCTTGGGCCTCTTTTTGTAATCGATCTCAAACTTTTCACCGGTGGTTTCCATAGATGAACTAGAACCCTCCTCCTTGGTTCTCTTTGAATTTCTATCCTCATTTACTGAAGTCTATAAAATAGGAGGAATATTCATTGGTTCTCCTAGTTCTAGAACCTACAGGAAGGAACTTGTATCAATATTTTTTTCTACATCAATCGATGTATTGTCTACATCAAATACAATATTTTCCATGTCTATTAGATTATTTTCCAACCATTCTGACTGGTTGGAAACACTCTCAATGTGGATGATGGATGAAAGGTCCCAATTGGACCTTGAGACTTAGCCTATTTATGACTCCATGAGGGTCATACTACCACATAAAGTTGTTCTTGAATTTCATCTGCTACAAAATCTTATCTGCCTCTGGCCTAACTTCTCTAGTATTACAAATGAAGAGGCTCAATTGATTTTTCATTTTGAATTGGGTCTTTTTTCTAGTAGATAGGAAGTTGGCTTCATCAGGATTTATAATCCGCCTAAAGTATTCTAGTGAAAATATCCACAATGGGAGGTATTCAGGCAATCTGTAGAGGGCAAGTTGCCATCCATATATCCTTTTTTTTGTGTGGTTTTGGTACAGATACCAGTCTCCCACTTTACTGTTCTTTTCCAACTATCACACCCTTTTGATCTATTTATTGATTCTGGGTTGAGGGCTACTGGTTAGCATATTCATAACTGGATGGAAAAATCAACCATTGAAGTCTTTGTAGGAAAAAATAGTGGATAATTTCTGTATCAATGGTGTCCAGTAGATAACTGATCTTGGATTTCCTTTGGTATCTAACTTTTGGATGCTGACAGGAAATTTATCTGACTTGTAGTACAAGAACATATGAAATAAAACTGAAGAATACTTGAAAAGTCTCTCGGTTGCTAGCCTGGTGAACTGTTCATGAATTCTATCTGCTATGAAATGAGCATAGTTATACATTGTAGCAGGAGGCTTTCTTGGGAAAAATATGGAAAGGAAGGCAAGAACAACCTCATCCACATGTTCATCAGATGTGTAGCCTAAAATGAAGGAGAGCATTGTTATGATTTGTCTGCCTCTCTCAAAAAACATGGTGGCAGCATATGGAGGAGTTTCAGTAGGAGTATGACACTCCTCTATGATGAAATTTTGGAAAATTTGGCCTATCCTAGGAGGGTCTAACTTGGTATAGAGGTCAAGCAAGCCCTCAATAGAAAGTTGGGTCTCATTTTAGCTTGGCTGGATTTGCAACATTTTTTTAATTGATTTTGTAGTGATGGTGAATAAAACTTGTTGGTCAGGGGTGAAAATTGCTCTTTGGTTGAGAATGGAATAAGCATGGCAGAAGTGGATGATTTCTAGGAATGGGTGTACTTTTGGAAACAAATACTTGGGAAAATTTGATACCCAAAGGTGAATATCATCATTTTGGTTCAAGAATTTGTCCTTACTCAAGCAATGGAGCTTTAGAAGGTAGGTATGGGAAGCAATATCTTTTATTTGGAAGTCTCCATCTGCTAATGCAAGTGGTTGATGTCCAAGTGAGGGGTTTGCAGATGTCTCACATCCAGAGAGGTTTGGGAAACCATAATTGGGTTTACAAATTTGAATTAGGCTTGTAGTGGTTTCAGGATTGAGGCTTAGAAGCTCTAGTAGAGTGGGAGGGTAGTTAGAGTCTATAAAAGAAGGGTTTGGGGTATTCAAATAAGTTTCTCTTCAATTTAGCCAAGTTTCTTAATTAATTTCAATTAATTAACCTTTCAATTTTAACTGTGCATTTTCAAATTCACAGGTTGTTCTAGTTTTTCCAACAATACATGGAAATTGACGATTTAGCATGCAAATTGGGTTTTGTGGTAATTGCAGAGGGTATTGAGGCTTCGATTGTCAACTACTTCCTTCAATTGGGTATCTGGAGCATCTTCAGGTGGCAGAAGGTGGTCAATTTGGTAGTTTCAGAGGTTCAGGGTGTCACAAATGGCTTAGCAACAGTTTATAGTGAACATGCAAGAAAAGAGTGAATTGGGCTTTTTCAGCCTTTTAATGGGTAACAGCCACATTTTGGCACGAAATATTTAATGAAAAGTGGGCAGTTTTTAGTTGGGCAAGGAGATGGTTTTATGCGCCATCGCACCGCTTTTGGAGAGCAGGCAGTATTTTTCATGAGCACATGATCTAGCTTGGTGCCGCCACATAGCAAAAGAGTGGCCAGGAAAAACTGCGAATCTTGCGTGCTCTTGTGTTGTTATCAATTGGATAATGAATCCACGTGATATGGTTGTATACTGAGAGATCTAGGGGTAGGATATTGGAGGGATATAACAAAATTGAATTTCACAGATAGAATCGAGAAAGTGATTTGGTAGGGCTCAAGATTTACTTACAGATAATTCTAATTAATTAGTGCATAATGTCAGGTTTTTAAAATAAGTAGTTGGTAAATAAGGTGACACCACGGGTTATGTGGCGGGGTTTTTTAACCACACCAAGGGTTGGTGGGTTAAAAAATTGTATTGGGGAAATATTAAGTGGGGAAGTTAATTAGATAATGTGGGGGCATAAAATTTTTAAGATAAGGGAGTTTTGTGAGTTTTCAAGGGGGAAAGGGAATTAATAAAGTGGGAAGGTAATATTTGTAATGGGAAATGGGTTTCACACTAGGGAAAGGGGTTTTTGGGAAGGGGGGTGATTTTTGAAGGGTAATTTCTAGGGGATTGTGTGAAAGCAAGTGGTAAAGGTAAAAATGAGGGGAAAAGGCTATTTATAAGTAATGAGTGGATAATGGGGAAATTACAAAATAAGTATGCGGGGGCATAGTGAAATGAGGGGAAATTAGTTAAACAAGCTTGGTAGATATCCTTTCTTTCTCATAAATCCTCTTGCACATGACACATAGGATTAAGCATGATAAATGTGCTTTTGACTCAGCAACCTTGTGCATTTGCAACCTTTATTCTACCTACCCTTTATTTACCCTAACATTTTCTATTCATTTATTGGGTGCATTTGAGCTTGCTGACCCTTTATTTCCTTTTATTTTGACAAGCAAACTATCTAATTCTAAGCTTATAACTTGCAATGGCTCATATTAAACTGATGAGATCATTCTTATTCTCTACCTAACTACTGATCTACCAAGGTTAAACAGCTTGGCTAGATGTTTATTCTCTACCTATCAAAATGAAATTTAAAGCATGAATGCGTCAAGATGAAGCTATTTTATCATCATGGGTTCTGGCATTTCTGACAAGATGCACACAATCTTATTTTGCATATTAAAGTAAAAAGTAGTGGCATTTGAATTTTCACACTTTCATGATCTATTTTTATTTCATTTTGGGCTTCATATTTTTCACATTTTTTTATTATCTTTTTTTCCTTTGATTATTCTCTTAGGACATACCCTCTTTACATTTTTTTATTTTTAATATGGAAAACATTTTGTGGAAAGCAAAAGCATGTACAATATTACAAGACTAACCATAGCCAATGCAAAATTATGAATCCTATTATTATATGACCCTAACAGTTGCAACAATACTTGAGGATTCAATGGCAACTCATCCCTCCATGATGGTCTTCCCATTCATTGACATGCATCGCATGCCCTACAATATGCTTTAGAGTCTTTACGTAGCGTAAGCCACCATAAAATTGCACGCAAAATATTCTATGTTGTCATCATTCCTGCATAATGTCCTCTCACAGCCCCTCCATGAGTTTCAACAAATATATTATTCCGCTCAAAATCAGGCACATATCATCGCACTATCTCCTCTACATCATTCTTATACAAATGTCCTAAAATCACTAAGAAATTCGTCGTGTGTACTACTAGTTCCTTATTTTACTGACTTGTATACCCTTCTGGTGCTATCCTGTAGTAAAAAAGTGAACAATATTTGCAAAGTGGTTATCTGCTACATGCACTATGAAGAGTTGTGCATCAAGCAAACCTTCCTCAAAATTAGTAGGCTCCTCTCCTGTTTCGATCCACGACAGATGGTCGGGTCCTACATTCAACCATCCTAGCTTCACAATCACCTCAAAGTCATATTCCTGGAATAACAGCGACCATCGGCAGATCTTCCCCCACTCCAACATAAGCTTATTAACCAAGTATTTTGAGGTAGAATGGTTTGTGTACATTTTGAAATGTCTACCCAATAGATAAAGCCTGGGTGGTCCATCTCTCCTTCACTGGCTTGTGTTAGTACTGCTCGCAATGCAATGCAAGAGGCATCAACATGTATTAGAATTCCTTCTTCCAATTGGGGAAGACCAAGATCAACACAATCACCATCTTCTCCTTCAAAACATATAAATTGTGCTGACATTCTTCATCCCAAAAGAATGTAGCATCTTTCTTTAGCAGTTTCTCCATGGGCACGGTAATTTGAGTGTAAGCCTTGTTGAAGTTCCTGTAAAATCATGTATGTCCAAGAATTGTACGTAACTGTTGGACACTTCTTAGGGCCTCAAAATTCACTATCACTGTGATCTTGGTAGGGTCCACCATCATTCCTTTCTTTCACACCACCTGACCTAGCAAGATCCCAAAGGGGACATAGAATAAACACTTCTTCAGATTCACCACAATGTAGTATCTGCGGCACATATCCAGCATCAAGCGCAGACTTGTTACATGGCACTTAACTAAACCAAACACCGTCGATTCATCAAAATACACCTACAAGAACTTATGAATGAACACCTTAAGTGTTGCTATAACTACATGAGAGAATATTGCAGGCACATTCTTGAGTCTAAACAAAATTACAATATACTGGAAACAACCCATTTCTATCGCGAATGTTGTTTTTCTCCTGTCCTCTAGTGTGATCTTGATCCAATGGTACCCCGAAAACCCACCAGTGAATGAGTAGGCCTCCTTCCCTCCAACATTGTCCAATACCTCATTAGTACACGGTGTCAAAAAAGGATCATGGATGCACGCATCATTAAGCTTCCTTAGACCTACACAAATCATTATTTCTCCCTTTTGTTTCTTCTCTTGAACCACCATTGGGCTCACCCAATCAAATTCTTCCACTGGTTCAATGATTCCTTCTTATAGCATCTTATCCAACTCCAATTAGACATTTTCCTTATATTTGGGATTAAGGCGATATGGCTTCTGATTAATAAGCTTTGCACCTAGTTTCAAAGTGATTTTCATCACACCCAAGTCGCCTATGATGCCCTTCAGGTATGAAAACTTTGTAGGTAAAATATCCTGGTACTCGTGGAGAAACTCAAAGATTTATCCACTGTGGCATCATCCCAGTAATCCCCAGTATTTGCAAATTTGGCATCTACTTCAATACCAATGTTCACTTGCTTCGTTTTCAATGGTGTGGTGATGTCTGGGTTTTCTATTTGCGGACCTTTGACCTCGTGATCGCCTTCTGCCTCTGGAATATTAATATTTCTTGGATCTTCATCTTCCCCCTCAGTGATCACATTATATCATTCTAGTGCATGGTACATCTAGGTGCTCCAATCTGGTTGAACCAACTCCAGTGGTTCCTGCGGAATTCTGAAGATTGTTGCCTTAATCTCTTGCAGAGCTTCATCAATGCTCTTGAACCCTTCTTCAAAACTGAAGTTCATTAAGAATCCTTCCTTAATATATCCCACACTGTGGTTCCATGGCAAAGCTCCCTTCCAGATACCAATTCATAGGAATTGTATCCAAAGTATAACAAAATAAGTGCACCCACTCTGGTTGTGGCTTTGTTCCATAAGCTTTAGTCCACTTCAATAAATGATCATGCAAATAATTTCTCCCATCGTATTTCTTAGTCAGTCGAATTTTAGGATGATCAAATCATGACCTCATCATCCTCCTGTAATCTCGTCATTCATCAAATCTATCCTTGTGCATACCCCACGATTGTGTGGGCATAGTGCACAGTGCCAAATCTTCTTGGAAGTGATGATCCTCAAGAATTTATCATTAAAAGGCATCCAAAAACTTATCTATGTCAGTCAAACCATCATAGTAGGGTAAATTTCTTACCTCTAATGGCACACACCATAGTGATTTAGTCATCATCTTGCAGCACAACATAGATACTTCATCTAGACTATTCTTCCAATGCTTCAATTCTTCATCTGAATCTGAGGTACAGGAACTTTCCTGATCCCATGCAATGCATCCATCAGCTCTTAGATTAATCCAATCTTGATGTCACGTAGTTGTTTTGTAGATCTAATCCAATTCATCATCACTTTCTTCATATTCATGGACCAGTTCAATATAGCACAACCCTTCTACAAGGTCCAACGGTACTACAACCCCAAGTGATTTCGTCTCAAATGACATTATCCTATTCTTCAATTTGATGACTCCATTCATAACTATGGCCCATTCAATTCCAAGGAGCACAGGGTATGGATTTTTGTCATTGATGATCTCTATTACTTTGAAATTAGCAAATGCGCTCGCACCTTCTATATCCACCGTTACTCCATGAAATCAGCCCATAAGGATGATCTTCTATTGGTTGGCCATTCTAAGTTAGATCAGAGACCACTGTAGTGCAGGTCTCCCCATTCTCTCCCGTGTCTATTTAGGAAAAATGTTCGCATCAGACCCCAGATCCAAAATGACCTGGTCCATCTCATAATCTCCTATCTGCACGGTGAGCCTCATCTCGCACCCTATTCTTGCCTTATGTTTGCCATTTTTTCTTACTATGTGGTGTCCATCATGAGAATTCTCTTTTCTAGAGAATTTGTTTATTAACTCCTACAAGCCCTTCACAACATTACTATCGCGCAACATTTTCATGCAAGTTTTCAAGAACGTGGTGAGTATAGAGGGATCAACCTTTGTAGGTGCGTTTGTTTGTGTTACTTTGTTCTAACTTCTTGAGGTAGATGCCTTGAGGAAGATTTTCTTGGCTTCCATAAACGTCTCCTTCGCATGCTCCAAATCAAACCCAACTTCCCTTTTTGGGGCCTTTGCAAACTCACTCTTTCTCTTCAGGTTGCTTTCCCTTATTGTCTCTAGATGTTATCCCAATTCTTAGTACAATATTTACATTTATATCTTCCTTACGTGGCTCATCTCTCATCATTTGTAAGTTCTGCGTAGGTTGTTGAGGCTGCACCTTCCTCTCCTGCATCTTGGCTATCAACACAAGGCATTCTTCCATAGTGTGGTCAAACTGGCTGCAATATTGATAGGATGGGTGTGTCTGATTCTGACACTCCCATGTGTAGTGCCCTGATATCCCATAGTTATATAAAATAACATGTCTACGACCTCTACTAGGTCATCCTCCTCCTCCTTAGCCTCGTCCTTATCCTTGATAATCCCCACACGCTCCTCCTGTGCCTTGATTCAGAGGCCGAGTTTCTTCTTGCATTTGGTAGTATTCTTTCCATCATTAATTCATAGCTATGACAATGGAACCCATCATGGACCACTAGTTTGAAAAAGTTGTAGAATAACTGTTGTGGTGTCTGAACAAACTTTTGCAGAAAATGCAATTATCCGTTACATGTTTTCCAACCACCTGACAAATAGTGCACCATAACATGGCCCCCACACTTGGTCCTACTCTACCTTTTATCCTTAGGGGAATTGGTCCCCCTCCTGTGATATAGTTCACAAATACGGGACAATGGTCTTTATCATGCCCCTGGCTTTTACTTTTCAGGCACCAGACTTCCTCATGCACCTCGGGTTTAACCTCCTTTTCTTTTTTCAAGCTCTGTAATTCTAGGGAGAGGTTCTGCAATTGGGAGTGAATCTTTTGTACCCCCAAGGTTGCATCCTACATGGGCATCACATGCAATCTCAATGTGATTTCCAAGGCTTTTTCCTGAGTTCCTATCTTCTGCTACAATAGAGGAATCCTTAGGTGGGGCAGAAGCGAGGCTATAATCGAATCATGGTGTTGTCCATCTATGAGCTGCATATTAGCTTCATGGATCATACATTTCAACATTTGATCTAACTCCCAAGGTGTTTCATCAACCATCATCATGACTTCCTTAAATCTAACCATTGACTGTGAGTCAGACTTAGGCTTACTAAACTCTTTGTTTAAAGCATCCTTAGTCTCTATTAGCGTTGCTACAGGATGATCAACACAGTACTTAATATACCATGTCAATGCGCAATCCTCTAGAGAAATAACTAACTAGGCCTTCTTTATGTTATCATCAATGATCTACTGCATAGTCCATACAACATTTGAAACAAACTAGAAGTGATCTGTATCTTCACTCCCTATACACTTGAAAATTGGCAGCTTTATTGAGTTCAACATGTTGAACATCGACGGTAGTGGTGGAGGTGTGGGAAAAGGTGTATGATGTGGAGGTGAAGGTGGAGGTGTAGTGGATGGATGATGTATCCATGGAAAACCCTGTCTTATCAGCTAGACAACACTCTGTGGTGAGGCCTACACCATTCCCTCGTTGTCACTCAAAGGAGGTCCAATTAATGGGATATATTCAGGACCTTCTTTCCCTCAATTTATAAAGAGTTTTTGACTTCGCATAGCTGCAAACATCAAGGAAATGGCATAACCCATTTCTCATGCAAGAGAATCTTAATCTAGGTTTTCAAATATCTCAGATACTTATGTCAAAGGCCCTTGAAGAAGTGTTGCTTTGCTTCGTTGTAGTTGACCAAGGTATCAACTCAAAATCTGTAACAAATCCTCCTATAATTTTATCAAGCCAATGGTCGACAACATGCACAATCTTGTCTTCAGAGGCTTCTAATTGTCATACCAACTTTGGAGTCCACACTATTTGACCATGAAGCCTCCACCTTCTTTGGTTGTCTTCCAACTTAGCTATCCCCTCGTATAGTTCGATTGGGAAGGTGAAGAAGAAAATTTCATGTATTTCCGTATACAAATATAAGTCAAACCACTTCTCCTTTGATAGGCATGGATTCCTATTCTCTTGTGCCGTGAATTCGTGAATTTTTCTATCCAATCACTTCTCAATTTCCTTCTTGGTCAGATTCCAGGGATGTGACATCACAAATCTCCTTAAACAAATCCTGGTCCCAGAAACAAAACCATTTATTGGCTTAGTGGGTCCTGACCCAAGTTCAGAGTTAATTGCACCAAACAAAACCCTACATTACTGGCCCTTTCAGCATCAACCTGTGTAGTGTAGGCTTAAGTCTCACCTGAAGCAATATGGGGGGGATGTTGGAACCAAGTTTCCACATCAAGAGATCAGTGTGATGTTTTTTATTGCCTTAGATCTACCTTCGCATAGATCTATACGCCCTTAGGGCTCAGTATTTCACTTCCTTTAAACAGACTCTAAAACTGCGCGAAGGTCTAGGACAGGTCTCTGCGGACCCTTAACAGATGAATCATCTACTCATGCACACCATAAAATAACCCTAGATCTAAGATTGCGTGGATCTACTTAAGTATTTAATAAACATAACATAATGTATTATAATCTTCATGAAAGTATTTAACATTCATTGCATACAGTTATCAAGATGTATCCCATAGAGTCGCGCATCACTAGGTCAATATTTCATAAAGACATTATTAAATCACAACATATATCACAATCAAAATTAAACAAAAGTAAATAGATAAACACAGGTATTCTTCAACAATCTATTTTATTGATCTTCAATATGTGGTTATAGACTCAAAACCACCCTGCGAACTCAGTTGCAAGGGTCCGTGCATTCAGTTGCAGACACTACTCTAGGCTTCTACGCACTTAGCTGCAAAGCCTTTCCCTCCTCTATGACTCACTTATTTGTGCTATCTTCTATTGGCCCATTACATCCATCATCATTAGATTATGTCTTAGACTTTCTAAGGCACATCTATTTATACAATCCCATGGTCGCAAACCATGGGTGGATCTCAAAACTGACTCAACTTTACATAGTCGAGGGGCTAAAGCCCCATTTACTCCTAATTACCTACACACTCCACATACACAAATCACGAAGACTTTACATCTTTTAAGCAAAGTCTTTTGGTAGAAATCACATAAGAGAAATTTTTGGCCAACGCATTTCAAACCAGCAAGTGTGGTTCATTATTAGGACGAGATGAAGAGGCAAACCATGGAAAAGGCTTAAATAGAGAGCAATGTAGAGACATAATTTCCATGTAACGACTATATTTGAACAATAATATTTAAATAAAGATATTAATTTATTAATATATTAAAAACAAATATTATTAAGTGATGACTATATAAAACAGCTAGTTTTGAAAAATAATATTTAAATAATAATATTAGTTCAATTAAATTTTTAAAAATAATGATAAAAGTACTCACAATATTAAACAACACTAGTTTGAGAAATAATATTTAAATTATTTAATTAAATAAATAAAAATAAAGTCAAACTATAAAAAAGGAAAGGAAGTCAAAAGTTATAAAATGATCAAGACCGCTAATCAAGAAAGATCATTTGATAAATAAATAATAAATAGAAATAAAATAAACTAAATTAAAATTAATGAATGGAAAATAAAAATAAAAAATAAAACAAACATATACACAAGTCACGAAGAAATCTATCTATCTATCTATCTATCTATCTATCAATCTACTATATATATATATATATATATATAATATATATATATATATATATACTATATATATATATAATCAATAATAAAATAGGGTCAATAATAAAATATGGGGATGAGGCCCTTTAAACAAATAACAAAAATATTAAAAGGAGTTAAGAATGAATAGGATGATAAAATAGATGAGAAACATGAAGGATCAAGAAAATAAATTTAAGCATCACATCTACATTGTGGAGGCCCAAGTCATTGATAGGGTTAGTCATTTCCATCATCGTAAATTGAGGGAGGCCCTAGAAATTGAAAAAAGACCCAATAATTTGAATAAAGATGATGGTTGGAATATTAGTAGAAGTTGGGTCTTTGTCTTGTCCTCCTAGGTTTTAGGCTTCTTTTAGGGATTTATTTTGTTTGTTTTTTACTTATGTAAGTATTGGCATCCTTTTTATAGTATTTTTTATTGATTTATTCTTCATTAGAGTTTATTTTCTTGATCCTTCATGTTTTTCATCTATTTTATCATCTTATTTGTTCTTAACTCCTTTTAATATTTTTTCTATTTGTCTAATGGGCCTCAGCCCCATATTTTATTATTGACCTTGTTTTTATTTATGATTACTTTTCTCTATATATATATATTATATAGAGAGAGAGAGAAGAGAGAGAGAGAGAAGAGAGAGAGAGAGAGATTTTTATTTATTTATTTATTTATTGTGACTTGTGTATATATTTTGTTTTATTTTATTTAATTTTCCCATTAATTATTTTAATTTAGTTTATTTTATTTCCATTAATTATTTATTTTTATCAAATGATCTCGTCTTGACTCTTTTTTTATAACTTTTGACTTCCCTCTTTCCTTTATTAGTTTGACTTTTAATTAATTAATTAATTAATAATTATTAATATTATTTCTTTTTTTTTATTTTTTTATTAAATTAATTTTAAATATTGTTTCTCAAAAACTAGTTGTTTAATATTGTGGTTACTTATTAATATTTGTTTTAAATAAATTAATATCATAATTTAAAAATTATTTTTTTAAAAACTAGTAAGTTTATATAGTCGTTACCTATTAAAATTCTTAATAAATTAATAAAATAATATCATTATTTAAATATTATTTTTCAAAAAACTAGTCGTTTTATACAGTTGTTATGTAATAATATTTTTTTAATATATTAATAAATTAATATCATAATTTAAATATTATTGTTCAAATATAGTCATTACTTCGAAATTATGTCTCTACATTGCTCTCTATTTAAGCCTTTGCCATGGTTTGCCTCTTCATCTGGTCTTGATGATGAACCAAACTTGTTGGTTTGAAACGCGTCGGTCAGAAATTTCTCTTATGTGATTTCTATCGAAAGACTTTGCTTAATTCATTATGGATCACAGAAGCTTGAATACAAAATTTACATCTTTTCACAAAAATTGCATAAAAAGTTGGGTTTTTAACCCCAAATCTGACCCAAGGGACCCGATCCCAACAGTGGATGACGAGTCTTGATAACTACAAAGGATAAAATCTAAAATAGTATAGATTAAAATAAACCCTAAAAACGAAACCCTATCTAATCATTTTCACTATTATAGATAAATCTAACCCCTGATATTTAATGTGGAAACAAGGTTGGTGAATCGGTCCAAGATTAAGAGTGAGATAATCCCTCTCAATAGATAAAAGGAATAAGTATAAGAATGTGTAAAAGCATGAAGATGAAGAAGAAAGGAGAAAACTTGAGGTTTGCATGAAGAAAGTCAATTAAAAAACAAGAAGATCACTTACCTCATATGGAAAGAGGGAGATGTAAAATATCTAGATGCATGCAATATTGAAGCTTGCTTATTAGTTCATTCAGGGAACACATTGACTGATTATTGGAAGCTAAAGAACATGGAACAAGACTTTTTTATAATATGAAGATATATCACGCAAAGGAATGTTGACCTTAAAGGGAGAAAGGAGCAAGAATTAGACATGAATAATCCCACACCTTAACTAGAGGATATTGTGATTTGAATTAGAGAAACTTTGAGGTAAAAAATGGGCCTCAAAACAAAACTGTACAACTAAAATCAGCTTTATAAGAACCAATAAGATTCAATATGATGATTTATAAGAAGAGGTTCAACGTAAATCACATGAAAAAGACCTTTGTCGACGCGTTTCGAACCAACTAGTGGGTTCATCGTCAGGACAAGTTGAAGAAACAGATCTGGCCTAGCAAGTTAAATAGACTGAGCAGAGACTCCAACGGCTACATAACGGCTATTTTTGACTCTAGGACCACATAACGACTATTTTTGACTTTAGGACCCAGGCTAAAGTTATATTAATAAATTTAATATTATTTTATTTTTATAATATCAAGTTAAATATAATAATTTATTTCTAGAATAACAAATTAGGTACAATGAATAGTATCATTGTACTAATTTTGTTTAATTTAGAAATAAAATAATATATTATTAACTTAAATTATAAAAAAAATAATAATAAATAAATTTATTAATATACTTTAGCTGTCCAAGAAGTCAAAATAGCGTTATGTGGTCCTAGAGAAAAATAGCCGTTATGCTGGTCCTAGAGTCAAAAAGCCGTATGTAACCGTTGGAGTCTCTGCTCAGTCTATTTAACTTGCTAGGCCAGATCTGTTTCTTCAACTTGTCCTGACGATGAACCACACTAGTTGGTTCGAAACGCATCGACAAAGGTCTTTTTCATGTGATTTACGCTGAAGCTCTTCTTATAAATATGACTGATCACAAAAGCCTCAATTCTTCAATATGATGATGTCAACGATGGGGGATAATTCACCATTTTTGGAGTAAACAAGTAAAAAGATTAAAAAATAAAAAGAATAAAAAAATTACTTTTTCAACTCGTGGTTTCAACTAATCGCCCTACAATGTTACTCAAATTTCGAGTAGGATCACATCTTGGATGGGAAATTTAATTTTGTATCCAAGGAGTACACATGTTGCATAGTTTTGATGAACCCCACTACACGAAAAATACATGAAAATTACATGAAAAATGTGACTCTAAACTTTGATGATGTAATCTAATATTATTTTATTATTTCCACTATTATTCTATAATATTCCTTAGGAGGACCATTTTAGACCTCAAAATTTCTCTAATGTAAACAATGATAATGATGGAACATGGTATTTCTCCCTAAAAGGATATATTGCAAAATCACATGCAGAGGCTGGAAGAGGTAGCAGTTGAGTCAATTTGTTGAATGATATTGATGTACATATATCTGGTTAATTTTATAAAGGAACACATGAACTATGTGGAAAACATTACTAAAGGCTTGGAAGAGCATGAATTGACATGACTTATTGAAGAAAAGGAGGCAAAAATTTGTTGTGAAGGATAAAAGGCATGTGCTAGCAGTTGTGAGGAAGTTTGGCTGCTTGAAGATGAAAGATAAACCATTTGATCTAAGTTGCATGAGATTATCAAGATCCATTAAGGTCAAAGTTTGATATGGTGTTATGTTGTTAGGAGCCATGAAAGCTTGTTATGAAGATAGAATGTGAAATAATTTGGCTCCATAAAATGTTTGACATATAGGAAGGTCAAAGATAAGGAATGATGTAATGTGAGAAAGGAGCCTTGTAACTACAACTATATATCCACGAAAGAACAAGTTGTTGATGTATTGATGAAGTTTGAGACAAGATAAGGCTTATGGTAATGTACCCCTGGTTGAGAGGGAATAAGGATCTCCTCCCTAGATGATAGGTGGTGAGCACTAGTATTGCAACAATAATGCTACAACTCCTGGGGCTTCCTACTTTACTTTTATCAACCCGGTAGTTTGTAACAAACTTGGAAGCGACAGTGTTGTATGCACAAGTACTAGCTCCTACTGCAGGCTGTCACTTGGTTAGCTGGCACAAGTTTGCTAGAAGCTTAAGCCAACTTCTATGAATTCTTAGAAGAAGATTTGAACTCTGATGAAAGAAAGCTAACTCTACAGACGCTATTCTATTTGCAGAAAAAGAAGGAAAATTGAAATGTAACGCAAACCCTAGGAAACCTTAATTTACCTATTAACCCTACTTTTTCAAGAAAGGAGATGAAAACTGATGAAATGAATGCCATTGACTACTAAAAACATAAATTTCATTTATTCAAATTAATTCTGAAAAGAAATGAGAAGAAAAAATTTTGTTGTGCTTTTGAGTGTCTTTATGTGAAATTAATATGCTTGTGATTAATCTGGTTGTGATTGTGTAGAGTTATGGTGGTGAAGGAAGGTGGAGTTGGTTTTTTTAGAGGTGGAGGAAGGTGTGGAGAGGTCCTAAGAAGCCCCTAGAACCCTTGTGAAGACTTCCATTGTGATCGAATTTTGAAAAACCACTTATAGGGATTTCTACAAGAGGCTGCAGGGGATCCATAGGAGGATCTACATGAGGCTGCAGGGGATCCATAGGAGGATCTACAGGAGGAGGCTGAGAGCTATTTTTGGAGTTTTGAAGGTGGAAAAATGATGAAAGAGGGTAACTAAAGGCTAGATTAAGATGTTGACATGCCTAGAACTTGTCAAGGAAGATCAAGAATGAACATTATGGTTGGATTTGTTCAAATGATGAGAGGAAAGCTTATGGAGAAAAATGCAGAAATTAGGGAAGATTGGCAAAATATTGTGAATGACTTGGGAAATATATGAGAAGTGAGTTGGTGCTGGCTATTTTATGGATGTATGGGGAGCTGAGGTGTCCTACAAGAGATCTACACATCTACTTACAAAAACTGATCAAAGAAAGAACTAACTATACTATGAAAACATAAATTTCTCTAGCTTGACCTAATTTCTAACCTACAAACAGAAAATGTTGAACAGTAACCTTTGAACAGAAAAGCATGAAAAGAGATCTATTGGGAAAGAACAAGAAATGATCTAGGCAACTGAATTTGAATCAACATATCAATATTTCCAAATCAAGTCATCACACTAGCAATTGTATGGAAGAGAAAAACTATGTTTTTGGTGGCAGCAGTAGTGCCTTGACCTCAAATCATAGTCCCGAAAAGGGAGAAAGGAGATTAGGGCCTGCTGATGTCCTTTTTGAATCTTATTCTATCACTACAGTAACCTACTGGAGCAATTGAAACACAAAACAACTATGCAAACCATCAAAAGCAACCTAATCTAACAAAGTAAAATGAATCTAAGTAACATAAATTAACTCATGAACTGAAGCAAAAACATATAAGTACAAAGTAGGAGGTGTTGGGTAGCTTGGGTTGGGCCCTAACCCAAGAGCTTCAACCCTCTGAAAGAGATCAGTGCTAGCTCAAAAACGGTTTCATCTTCATTATAAAAAATAATAGTCACATTACATGAATTGTTCTCAACAAGGAACTCGAAAATAAGCTGAACAATGTGTTGCACGAAAGTGTGGAAATTCTACTAACAACTGGCTAAAATACTGAGGCTCTAAGCCCCCTTATTTATACAAATGTAGTCCTCCAACAATCCTCCTAAAATCAAGGAACTCGGCTTCTCAGAACTGGAGATAAACAACAGTCCTTCTTTACTTTCTCGGTTGTCCTTTGGATGCATCAATGGGGACCTTTGTGCTCCGAGTTGCTGATGGAGGATTCAAGGAAAGGGGTAATAAATGAAGGAGACACCCCTCTACAAATCCTATTCACTATTTTCCTTGAGTTTTGGCGGCCATTTGCTCATAAATCCCTTGACTTTGTCCAAACTTGACCAAAAAATTTGCATAAAGCACACATTAGACTACATGGCAAAATGACTAACCCAATTCACTCTTTTAACATAAATATATTCAAAAACATGCAATAAACTAATGAGAATGGTGAATTAAGTCAAATTAAGAGGAAAAATGAGCCCATATAATTATCCATTTTTGGGGCTCATGATCACCCCTTATTGAATGGGTTGTTCATCCTCTGAGCAACTAGTCTAACTCTTCATCCTTGATGGATCTCATAGATTTCCTGACATCCCATGCCTCTGATGTGATATATTCCTCTTTATCATGGAAACCTGCCTTTTTATCCACCTCTTCCCACTTAGTCTCCTCTTTTATTCCTAACAATCCTAGCAACAGTGGAGGACTGAATTTGAGGCCAGTCCAATTAGCCTTCAAACTTTGGATAGAGTGCTTATAGAGTGGGACTCTCCTCATGGCTTCCCTCATACTATTTGGGAAGTGATACTCCCTGATCTGTAGGCTATGTGGCAATGTATTCCATCTTCTCATGCAGGCATGAATGCAATCATCTCCAAACAATCTCTCCATGTCCTCAAAATGAGCAATAGCCTAGGGCTGCTTATCAACATAGTCTAGGATGACTTGAGGATTAGCTGCAAGGTGTTGGTGGGCATAGATGAGAGCCATTGGTTCTGCTAGTTCTACACTAATCATTAGGGGTTCATTTAGCTCTTTTTCCATCATTTTCTGGATCTCTGCTGCCCTTTTCTCTTCATGGCTCATCCAAGATGCCATGGCCATCAGCTACAAGTCTCCCAATGTAGCATTGGGATCCCATAAGTTCATATCAGTAAGGGCCAGGTTGTGAAAGTAAAACTCTGCTAGCTTCGCTTTGTCTTCAGTTGAACTATGATCACATAGATGCATGAATTGGCCATAATCCTGAAAAGGTATTGTGCCCCTTTGGGCTAGTGCCTTGATTTGAAATTGGAGCCACTGATCCTTGAGGTACACTACATATGATTTAGCTGGTTTCTTGCACTGTAATGCTTCCATATCCTAGTTGGCCATGCAGGCTAATTGGGCATCCTTTTCCTATATTTGCCTTCTCAGGATCAACACCTCATTTTCTGCCTGGGATTCCCTTTCATGTTGTTGTTTTATTAGTGTCTCACTATCTACCTAGGGTTCCTCTTCCTATTGTTGTCTTTTTAAGATTGACATCTCATTTCCTCCTTGAGGTTCCCTTTCTGGTAGGTGCTTCTTAAACATTTCATTTTATACCACTAATTGAGCTCTTTTGATGCTTTCTGTATGCCTGACCATGCTCAATTCTTTGCCCATTTCCCTCAATTTGTTTTCCATGTGCCCAGTGTCTTCGACCCCTTTTGATTTTGAAATCTGCATCCATGTATGGGTCTTGACTCTTTCCTTTTCCAGCTCGAAGAAAAGAGGGTCTGCAAACTTTTGTGGGATGATCTCCCCCCCTTCCAGAAAGTTGTAGTAAGAGCCTAAGTTAAGCTGAGGTCCAGGCTCTGGTATCTCTTTTGCCTTGTCTTCCTCTTTGGTTTGTTCTTCTACCTTCTTTTCAAGTTTTTCAGTTTCTTGGACCTTTGCCAATGTCTCCAGTAGAGAGGTCTGCGCCTCCTATAGGACTGTTTTAGAGTCCATTAGTTTGATCCTTTCCTTGCAAGTAGAGGTCTTAGGACTTCCTCTTTCGTAAGTGATGGGGTTTTTGGAGGGATATTCCTCCCTTGTTATAGTAGGGACATCCCTCCCTTGTTATAGTAGGGACATCCTCAATGATGATGGGCTCCTTTGAAGCTGGCTGAGGTTTCCCCATCTTGATTTTGATGCTCTTTCGAGCCTTGAAGTACATAGATGGTTGGCTCTTCCTTTTCCCTTTGAGCTTGGTTGGAGTACTAAGTGTAGCAAGAACAATTGTTGCCTCTCTTGCTAGTGTCTTAGGAGACACTTCTTCTTGTTGTACTTCTTCTTCTTCATCTGCTGTTTTTCCTGTTTCTGCTAGTTTTGTGTCTGTTGTCTCTCATTTTGTTTTCTTCTCTGCTTGCTTAGTTTCTGCTTTTCTTGTGGCAACCTTTGTCTGAGCTATTTTAGGCTTATTTTTTTCAGTTCTTGGCCTCTTCTTTCTCTCTGCTATGGCTTTACTCTTTTTTGATTTTGATTCTTTCTTCTTCTCTGCTTTAGGCTCATATTTGGTGGTATCATGTTTCTCCTCTCCTATTTGGTCTTCTTCTTTTTCTCTATAGGGTTCCCCTTCTTCCAATTGAGTGTTTTGTTCTTCTTCATAGATTTCCTTCTCAACTTCTCCTTTTTGTTCCTCCTCTTCACTTCTAGATGGACTAAGGTCCTCAGTGAGAGTTTTTATATCATCCTATTTAGTCATGTTCCTGAAAATCTCCCAGGCTATGGGGATTGTGCAAGTGTGGAGGCCATATGGTGGGCCAATTGGTCTGTAACCCCTGCCTTCAGTTTGGTGCTAGTCACTATTAAGGTTTGAAGGAGAAAATATGGAAGACTGAGTTTTCTGGATGCAAGAAGGCCCATGCCATATCTTAGTTCATGTAATAGTTTGAAATGATACCCATAAACTATGTTGTATCTTCCTTCATAGGAGATTTACTTCATGATCTGATAGCTGACCTCACCCCATGGATAAGGTATACTTGTCCTCTTGATGCCATTCTTATCCTCCACAAGATGTTCATCAGGTTGGAAAAAGGTCTTCTTGGCCACTTGGCCCAGTGGTTTTTATTCTTTGCTCCATGGTAGTCCAAGTGGGAGACTTGTAACCTTGCTGATGAATTCCGATGTAAGTTCTATGGTTAGACCCTTGAAACTGATGGTGGCATGGATTTTTGAATGAGGTTTTAAAGACAATAAAAATTCCTCTGTGACTTCCTCATCATACCCATGAAATGTTTCAAAGAAAGGCATCCAATTTGCCCTGGTAAAGAGGGATACCACTTCTGGATGTTCATGCAACTTAGTTGAATTCAGAGGCTTCTTCATCATAAAACCCCCTATCATGATGTTCAGAGACTGCTGGAATGTTTCAGGTGAGGAGGAAGGTAGCAAATTTCAAACCCGAAAACAAAGAAACAGTTGAGGTTTTCTTTCTAGAACCAGAGAGAGAATTTTTCGTGTTCTTCCTTTATAACAAAAACAAATTGCAATTTTCCTTCCCTTAAAACTATGTTCTTAAACTTAATTTACTTCTCGGTTTGTTTGAGGGAAACAATATCTTTAAAAAACAGAGAGTATACAGGATAATGTTTTTTCCTTCCACAAAATAAAAAGACTATCCAATGCAAATTCACTTTTTTACAGGCTTAATTCTCTAAAGTTGCATCATCTCTTTACACAGGAGAATACCATGGAGGAGAAAGAGATAGTTTTTCAATGCAAAGAGCAAATGGAGAAACTTTATATATTTTTTTTAAAACACAGGCAGACTTTGTTCTCACTTTTTCCTTCTTTTCAACTCAATACTTCGCTTCGAATCCCACCACTTTTTGTATATATATGGAAATGCAGAGTGGGTTTTACTGTGCCTACCTTTTCGATCTCGAATTTTCCATAAAAATCCTGAATTTTCCTCTACGATGCTGCTCACTGGCCCTCCTATAGAAGGGCTCCTATAGGACTATGTTTCCTCTCCTATAGAGTCCGATAATGCTCTTGTAGAGCTTGATAAGCGAAAGGGTTCTGAAACTAATAAAGAGCGATTGTTTCGAGGTTCTGGAGGTGGTAGATAAGTTGCTACAACCAAAACTCATCGATACAATGAAAACAAAGGTGGTGGAGGTGGTTGTCTGTAGCATACTTAAGCTTACGGGAGTGTTTTGCAGTGACGAGGTGAGGTGACAGGAAGGGTATGTTATCCCCATCTAGACCGCTGGTCCCTACTTCAATGCCATTATGAAACTTCATGCCGCCTTCCCGCATTCACTTTCATCATTCCTGTTATACACTACCACCACTATCCGTTTTGAGTTTTCTTCCCGAGTTGACTGAACACACGTGCCGATTGCACCCACTGAGTGTTGTTTGAACTGGACAAGGCACTATTTGGACTAGACAAGGGTGGCCAGTTAGCTGGCCATCGATCTCATTTAATCGTAACCATCTCACATGTCCATGTAGTTTCTAAATTATACTCATGCAATAGAGGAACGGTTTTTGTCACTTATTTATTAGTCACTACCGTGTTGTTGCATGCTCAGACCTTGGCATTCTGTTCATGGATTATTGTTTCTGGCACCCATGGCTGCTAATTTGGTGGCTTGGCTACCTCATGCTGGTGATATTTAATCAAGATCAGTTCCTTGTGCATTTTGTGATTTGTGGCTGTATTGACCGTGCCTCTGGAGCTCGAGTTTTAAGGGGATCAATTGCTAGAATGATCTAGGTGGATGTTGCTAGCCACCCACCTATCCCATTTGGACCCCCACAACTGTCTCTTTCAGTCTTTCCAGTTTCCTAAATTGTAGCACAATTTACTATTTTTAGCAGTTTTTCGGGTCCTAAACATCTGGAGCCATTTTGAGGCCCTAAACGACGTTTTTTGGGAAATCTGGGGCAACATGGGTCCACGGACCCATGTTGCCTACCCAAAGTGGTAGTGCTCGGATAGATCTTTCTAACGAGCTATTGTACATGTCAAACGAAGATCGTATGCCAAAGTTACGACCCCGGGAAATTGATGTACCAATTTACCCAAACGGGGCCCACAATTTGGCGTTTCATCTTCTAGGGTTAGGTTTTGGAATGTGAAGGGTTTTCCATTGTTGCTCAACAATAAATAGGCCTTCGAGCCTCATTGTAACACAGTTCGGAACAGTTCATAGGCATGTAGCCGCACATCTCTTCTCAGAGATAAGCTACCATCGCCCTAGCTGGTTTATTTCCAATTCTGGTTGTAAGCATATTTCGGTATT
>APFE030360878.1:25185-40358 GCA_000404065.3 Pinus taeda | reverse complement strand
GTTGACTTTAAGTAACTATTTCAAACCTACTTTAGGCTGAGGCTTAGCCTCCTCAACCTGAGAGGGCTCTCTCAAAAGGGGTTAATGATTTTGATTATAGATAAGATGGCTAACTCTTGTAAAACAACTGTGAAAAGTATGAATGGTGGAAACACATTAACAACTATCCATTGGGCTTATGGAGTCAATAACATCTCAATATAACAATAAATTCAACCTTACATAGAAGTCAGGGCATTCATCATTTAAACATTCAGAACATAAATTCATATAGGACCACACAGTTTATAAATGTATACAGGAATTCAGAGCACATTCAGTGAATTCCGAGTGATTATACATCCATACCACTGCAAGAATTAGGAAAAGGACAACATCACATATTCTGAACATAAAGATCCCTCATGAATCCTGAGAAGTAAAGCCAAACTTGTATTACTGAAACAAAGTTTTACATAAGCCAAATATCAGCCTTTTCATAAAATTTCCAACCCCGATTACATTGCTGTTTCAGCTATATATAGAGCTCTTATTCTAACTGATTGAGATTCCTCCTCAAGCATGAGGGGAATTCGAAAAATACTTCTATTACTGACAACTCTTAAACTCTAACTACTTAATAAATATAACAAAGTGTTGACTGGAGTTTTTTAGAGATCTAAATCAAATATGACTCTAACTCCATATTACATGCATAATGGATTTGATTAAGATAATCCCTTTCTTTGACATCTGGTTCTCTTTTAGTTTAGCTGAAATGGGTGTTCAATGCTCCACGATGCTCTTAAATGTTGTATCTTCTTCACTGTTCAGAAAAATTAGGAGACTATCCTTGCTTCTCGGCTTTATGGTTTTCAATTCTTCATAAGTCGGTTTTTGATTGTTGTCCCTCAAAATATGACGGTGGCCACGTTTTGATGTGCTGTCCATTGTTATGAAACATGATTTGATGATGTGTCATCCACTGTTTTGAAAACAAAAAGGAAAACGCATTCAAGCTGTCTGATTCATGCTTTAATTTTCTTATGGTATGACAAAATGCAACTTTTTGATCCAAACCATTTATTTCCACTTTTGCTAGTCTGATTGGCTGTTGTAACTTCAGGTGTTCTCGTTGTATACATCTGTCCTTCAAAATTTTCCCGCTTCAACTTCAAAACTGCTTGAGTTATGTTGAAATCATCACCTTCAGCAGTTTCGTAGCGCGCTACGAAACTGCTGAGTTGTTTAAAAAACCTTGTTTTTAACTCGAGACCTTTATTAATGGAATACTTGGTTGCCAAAACTTCTTTTAGACTTTCCAAAAGCTGAATAGGGATTTAGGTTTCTTCAGAAAGCTAAGATCAAGCAAACTTATCAAAATTTCGAAACAAAATCTTACTTGAAATGTAAACTCATTTAGCAGGTCCTTTGAGCTGGCTTAGCTGTGCCTTCAGATCTTCTATTTGTTTCTTCATAACCTTATTCCCAGCTCTCAGTTGCATATTAATCATCCTAATGTACTTGGCTTCTTTGATTGTCGGCACTGTCCAGGTGTGAAATTGTGTATTACAATCAACCACTTCTACAACTGCATTCTCTTCCCATAGAGTTTTAATTCTATAATAGTTTGCTTGTATGACTGCATGTCTTCTAGCAGCTTTCTTCAATTTGGCAATCTCATGCTTAGCTGATTCCAATTTTCTCTTAAGGTCTGCTATATGGTCTTCTTTGGATGTAATGACTGTTTTGCCTGTGTTCTTCCTTTGCTGGCGTTGTGTCCCTTCCCCTGTTTCCTCTGTTCTTGGCAGTGCTTCCTGTACTTGCTGGAATCTCCTTGTCATAGGTCTTCTAGGTTTAAAAACAAATTCTTCAGCTGGCTCATCAAATTTAAGCCTTTTTGAGGCTTTGAATTTCTTGGTACTCTCCTGTTCTGACTATATCAATTCAACTTGCACTGGTAGAGACTGTTCAAAGTCAATAGCCTGTAATAAATCATTTAGGCTTCCCTTGGAAACTGGACTTTCTTCAACTGCTACAACTTTACCTTTTTCCTTAGTCATCTGGCTTCTTGTTCTTCTCCTTGAGGCTACTTCAGATGTGCTTGTTTCAGGTACAGTCTTTTTACCGTGATCTTTTTCCTTAGTTGATTGCTGAGGTGGATCTTGAATGATGAGTGGCTTCACTTGTTTTCTTTCTTGTGAATTTGGAATCCTCTTAGCTCTTGCTTCTGTTTGGAGCTCTGCTATTGTAAAATCTCTTGCAGGTAGAGGACTGAGGCCAGTCTGGCTTTTGAATCCAGCCATAAAAATGAATGAATTCCAATCTCTGTCTACCTTTTGGAGCTCATCTAAAACCAGTAGTTTAATCAAACCGTGATGAAACAAAGAGGTTTCACAATCCTCCTTCCTCAGCTGTACCTTATCACACATCTTACTCAAACTACGGAAAAGATAAAATGGTAAGTCTATGGAGACCTTCCCTGTGAAATGAAAAAGGAGCTTAAAATGGTATGAGTAAACCTTGTTATACCTTCCTTCGCAAGTCAGATATTTTTGTATGCAGGTGAGTAAATGAGAATAATATTCTTTGACATAACTCCTGGGCACTGCCTTACTTAAATCTGCATCTACAAACTCATTCTTTAAGAACTCCTTGCAAGGATTCATGTCAAATTTGAAAATTTTAAACCATTGCTCTTGTCCTCGTGGGATCTCTGTCACAGTAGATATCACCTCTGGCGAAACCTGCAATTATATCATAGCTACCTTTGAATTCAAGCCTGTGAAGTTAAGCGCGAGTTCTTTGGTTACCTGTGCGTGTCCTCCTTGTAATTTTTTGTAAAATTTCCAGCACCCGGCCTTTTTGAATGCTTTCTCCACCTCTTTATTCCTTAGTGTTATATGTAGGCCTTCAGGTTCAGTCCTCAGACATTTTCCGGATCGGTGCTCCTTATTCTCCATTGATTTTTTCAAATATTCACAAACAATGACTATCAGCCCTGGTTTGGATTGTGATTCAGCCTCGCTTGATTATCAGCCTTGCTTGATTATCAGCCTCGCTTGATTATCATTGTATTTGAGTTTGAAATCTTGTCGTTTAAATCTCTCAAGTTGCAATCTTGAAGATTTGTCATTCATGCAAGATTTACAACCATCATTAAGATTTATGCACGGTGGTCTTTCTTGGAAATGATGATTCGTGCGTATCAACAGATCTAGTGGGGGTGATAATGGCAATGAATGGTGGAATGTGATAAGAGGGGTACATGAACTGACATGAGAAGACATGGCCTGTGACTCATCTAACGGACTTGAAATTTCGGGAAAGATTCACTGCGAAATGTACGAATCCATGATTTCGCAGCGCAGTTAGTTTTAAATTTGAATGATGCGCTGTGAAATTGCCTAATTGAGTTTGCGCTACGAAACTGTCAAACTATAAAAGCGCTGTGAAATTGCCTAATAGAGTTTGCGCTGTGAAACTGTCAAACTATAAAAGCGCTGCGAGATTGCCTAATAGAGTTTGCGCTGCGAAACTGTCAAACTATAAAAGCGCTGCGAAAACACTTTAATAGTATGCATGTGCTACGGAATTACTAAAAGACTTGGTGACTGACATAAGATGACACGTGGCTATGAAATAGAGGTGGGTGGAGGAGAACCAATGGGGATTGAAAAAAAACTTGACTCATGACCTCTTTAAAACTTCAGACTCTAAGGGAAGAAAAATTAAAACAAGAATTGACTAACATTGACCTTTGTCATCAGGCTAGGATGAAAAGTTACATATATCAGGTCTTTTTAGTTCTAAGTGATAACAGCGGCTCCACTTGGGATAGTGTGCTCCTGTAGTACACTAAGAACTCGTATGCCCAGTGCTTTGTCCAATTTATGAAAACATAGATGGATTTGACAAGCTTCCTTTTCTAGCATTATGAGCCTTCACCTCGGGCTTGAGCTTCCTGTTCAGCTTGTCATTTATTTGCAACAAAGAAAGACTAATAAAACGGTTATATACAATGTTGTGAGAAACTTGGCAGAAATTTAATCAATTGTAATGCTTTAGGAACCTGCCATTAATAGGTCCTCCAGCATATGGTGTTCCATCAATCTCCTGTAGAATGTAAGTGTTATTTCCATGGAAAGCAGAAATTTGATATGGCCCTTTCCACAAATTTTCAAATTTACCATGTTTACCTTTCTCTTCAATTCTAGCTTCCCATTTCAAGACTTTATCATGGATCTGGAATGTAACTTCTTTGATCTTTTTGTCAAATGCTCTCTTGATCCTGTTCTGGTTTTGTTGATGACTGTCAAACAACTCATTTCTTTTCTCTTGCAAAGCTATTAGCTGATTGATCCTTCGTTGTATAGCATTCGGTTCCTCTTCTAGTCCTTGAATCAACTTCATTATTGGTACTCCAAGGGATGTTGGAAATATGGCCTCAGCCCCATATACTAGCTCATATGGTGATGTTCCAATGAACCTCTTTGTGCAAATCCGGTCAGCCCACAAAGCATATCTCAGTTTCAAATGCCAAGCTTTTTTATTTTCTTGCAGTAGCTTCTTAATGATTCTCACAAGGCTTTTGTTTGATGATTCAGCCAAACCATTTCCCTGTGGATAATAAGCAGTGGAATTTCCAAGGGAAATGTGATACTGATGACAAAAATTAATCATTCTTTTGGACTTGAAAGCTTGAGCATTGTCAGTAATGATCTTAATTGGGCAACCAAATATTGATAATATATTGTTTTCTAAGAATGAAATAATCACTGAATCATTTTCTTGCCTTGTGGGTATTGCTTCTATCCATTTTGTAAAGTAATCGGTGGCTGTGAGAATCCAGCAATGCTGTCCTGATGAAGGAGGGTGGGTTTCTCCTATAAAGTCTAATCCCCACTGCTGGAAAGGTGCTTCAACATAAATAGGAACCAAGGGTAGTGGCATAAGCTTTCTCTTTCCTTCAAACACTTGACATTCATGACATGTGGCTATCTTTTTATAGATATCTCTGAACATAGTTGGCCAAAAATAGCCAGCTCTCAAGACCTTGTTTGCAGTGGCTTTCCAATAGTGATGTCCTCCACAATCCCCTTTATGAAACTCATCAATTACGTTATCAGCTTCTTCTTCAATGAGGCAATTTAATAATATTCCTCCTGCATCTTTCCAAAACAAATTTTGGTCATACACAAAATATCTAAGAGATTTCAATTTGGTAAATCGAGCTTTGGATTTTGAGAGATTAGCAGGAGCTCTATTATGCTGCAAAACAAATTCTATATCCTTGTACCATTCTGAGATCAAAAATTTTTCATTTATTTGGACCAATTCCTCTTCATTTTTAGAAATTTCTGAGATCTCTGTGCTTAAATTAATATCAATACAACCCAAATTTGACTGAGTCAATAATTTAGCTAGGCCTTGACCTTTTACCAACTTTGTGGGCTTGATCTCAATGTCATACTCTAACAATTTTGCTATCCATTTTCCCCTTTTTCTATCTGGATCAACTTGCGTAAGAATATCTTTTATAACAACACTTGGAACGTAGGCAACAATGTGAGAGTGCAAAACATAGATTCTGAAATCTTTCACTGCTTTCACCAATGCATAGGCTTGCTTCTCTAAGATGTTATATTTCAATTCAACATTTGCTAATGTCTTGCTAAAGAAAGAAATGGGTTGTTCAGTACCTTGAGATCCTTTTTGCAGTAGAACTCCAACAATTGGGTCTTCAGAAGTGAATGTGAAGATAAGGAACTCCTTGGTAAAATCTGGGCTGATAAGTACTGGTGCTTGAGTAAGTGCCTTCTTGATCTCTTCAAATGATTTCTTTGCTTCAACTGTCGACTTAAAATCTACTCCTTTCTTTAACATCTTTGTTATGTTCTTGACAACTTCAGCGAAGTTAGGAATGAATCTTCTAACAAAGTTAGCCTTCCCAAGAAAGGATTGAATCTTCTTCTTACTCCTTGGTAGATCTAATTTTTGAATTGCACTAACTCTATTAGGATCAATCCTAATTCTTTCTTCAGAAATAATATGACCAAGAAATTTGCCAGAAGTTAAAGCGAAAATACTTTTGGTTGGGTTTAGAGAAATACCAAACCTCCTACACTTCAGTAGGACCCTTTCAAGGTGCTTTAAGTGATCTTCTTCCCTTTTTGAAAAAACTGTGATGTCATCAAGATAAACTACCACTGATTTGTCCTTTTCTTCAGCAAAAGCAATATCCATTGCTCTCTGGAAGGTGGCTCCCGCGTTCATGAGACCAAATGGCATCTTTGCATACATGAATGTTCCCCATGGTGTGGTGAAGGCCGTTTTCTCCTGATCATCTGGGTGAACAAGAATCTGATTGTACCTTGAGAAACCATCAAGCATAGACATCCTTTGTGAACCAACAATATTTTGCAGAATCAAATCCATTTTGGGGAGTGGGTAATTATCTTTCAATGAAGCTTTGTTTAAGTTTCTGAAGTCTATACAAATTCTGATCTCTCCATTCTTTTTCCTGACTGGTACAAAATTAGCAAGCCAATTTGAGAATCTGATTGGAACAATAATTTTAGCATCAAAGAGCTTTTTCACTTCTTTTTCAATCAGTGGCATTAGAAGAGGATTAATCCTTCTTAACTTCTGCTTGAAAGGCTTTTCATTCTGCTTAATAGGAATGGTATGCTGTATAATTGAAGAGTCATATCATTTCAAGTCAACATAACTCCATGCAAAAACATCAATGAATCTTTTCATCATCTCAACATATTTAGTCTTCATATCAGCTAAAAGGAATTTTGAAATCTTGACTATCTTAGGCACAATTGAGTCTCCTAAATTGCAGATTTCCACTTCTTCTTCATTGGCTTGTAGTCTTGGTGCTTTGAACACATCATTTTGATCAAATAATTTCTCAAGGGGAATGAGGCCCTTAGGAATTAAGTTGTTTTGTAATTGTAAGACTTCAGAAATTTCCTTTGACTCTATTAACATATTCTGTTGATCTATTTGATTGTGTTCAAACACTTCTCTTAATTCAATGAAGTTCCTTACATGTTGATCATCCTCAAAAACTTGCCAATTTCTGATATTATCTGGTATGACTGTTCTATGGCGAACCTCCACTTCATAATTTTCACAAGAGTGTTTTGGAATGATAAAAAGACTGGTAGAAACAGCAAGAGAATCTGCAATAGAGTTTTGATCTCTAGTTTTGATGCTAAAAGAATAGGATTGAAATTTTTCTAACATCTCCAACACTAAGTTTCTGTATGCTCTCATCCTTGTATCCTTAGTTTGATATGCACCTTCTACTTGTTTAATTACCAATTCAGAATCTCCACAAACAACAATGTTTTTAGCTTTTAATTTTATCAGGGCTTCTAAACCTAAAATCAGAGATTCGTACTCAGCCATATTATTGGTACAATCAAAGTTTAATTTGTAGGAGAGAAACTTACTTTCTTCAGTTGGACTAGTGATCCAAATCCCAGCTCCTGCCCCTTCTTTTCCTGCTGATCCATCAAAGTATAATGACCAGCAGCCCATGATGTCCCTTTCATCTCCTTGCTGCCCTTCTTGACACTGGCTTTCCGCAGGTTCATCTTGTGATTCTCTTCCAACTGATTCATTGAAAAGGATAGCTGATCCAAGACCAGTATCAAAAGAATAAATAGGAAAATTCTGAGGCTTATCTTTGCTGCTTACCATGTAGGCCATCTTGGTCTCCCGATACAACCTCCTTTGTTCGCCAAACACTGGGATGGTAGCATATGTAAGATCCATCTGCATTGTGCCCTTGATTTTTTCTGCCCATGACCTTGAAAGAAGCATCCCAAACTTTGGTGGAATGTCTGCAACAACATTGTCCATAACAATTGTTTTTGCTGGAATTTGTGTGAGCCCCACAACAACATGTTTTATCAAACCAATGCATTGGACTCTTTTTGAATCAAAGGAAAATAAATCCTTATATGGCCTAGTTACCTCTAGCCCCAGTCTTTCCATGATTACCTTAGGCATGAGATTATGTGATGCCCCGTCTAACATAGCATTATGTAGAGTCATATCATGAATGCTAATGCTTATGTAGAAAGGGGGAAACTCTTCATTCTGCTCATCTTCAAGTCTTGGACCCAAACAGATAACATGATTATCTTCTTGTACATTTAGGATGTCAACCACCCCTGGTTGTGAATTAAGCATTTCAACAATTTTTCTTCTGTATTTGTCTACCTTGAGAATTTCATTAAAAGGGACTGATATCTTAATTTTTGCAATCTCGTTCTCAAGATTAAAAACAGTAATAGGCTTGTCAATTTCTTTAGGAGGAGAAAGAATTTGAATATCCTTTTTGACAAGAGGAGAATCATACCTACCTTCAACTACCTTTGAGTTTTCCTTTTTATCTTCGACTGCCTTTGAGCTATACTTCTTGGGCAGTGCCTTGTTTGCTGTAATAGGAACATTTTTATTCCTAAGATTGTACTGTTTTTGCATCTCAAAGATAGCGTGCTGATAGCCTTTTAAAAAGTCTGAAGGCTCTTCTCCTGATTTTATCATACTGGACTCATCATGTTCCTCCTTAGTCAAGAAAATCCCTAACACTTCTTCATCAAAAAAATGGATTGATTCCTCAGGGACTTCAGGCTCATCTTCTTCATCTACCAAATTTTGTTGGAAAGGAGGTCTGACTGGAGGATCTGACTGCTGATTTCTATTCTCTCTTGGCCTTTGCTGATTCTGAGGTCTTCTGAATTGAGGGGTCCTGAATTGAGGTTCCTGCTATGCTGGAGGAGCAGAAGCATTCCCAAGAGCTGACCGGTCCATCAATTTTTCCATGGTCTTCATCATCATTTCAAACTTGTCTTCTGGAGCAGAAGTAGAAGGTTTCTCTTCTTCTTTCAGCTTAGCCTTTTCCATCTTTGATTTCTTAGCAGCAATCATATTCACCTCCACCTTAATTGCATCATTTTGCATGTCAGCAAGAGAGGCAGAATCCCTTTCTCTGAGTAAGAGAGAGAAATCTGAATCAAATGATTCAGCGTATCTCAACTGTGCCAAAGCTCCAGGAGGTTTCAAATGAGCTGGAATAGAATTGTATATTTTATTAAACCGCTTAGAGAAGTTTTGGATAGTTTCCTCTGGAGCTCTTCTAAGGTTGTTATATTCAGTAAGGGCTTGGACAGGGTTGGTTCTGTTTCCCCATTTCCTTAGAAAACTATCTTCAAATTCTACCCAACTGTGAATACTTCCAGCTCTAAGGGCTTTGAACCATTTTCTGACTTCCCCAATGAAAGTTTGAGCAAACAATCTTAGTTTTACATCTTCATCATCAACTTCTTCCCTGTCAACAAAATCATTGAACCTATCTACATGTTCTTCTGCTGTAATGTCTTCATCTCCTCCCCATGTTGGAATTCTGGTAGCATATTTGCTAGGAAGGTCATGTAAAACCGCAGGGAGAGCTAGTGGAGCATACCTAGCAGGTATAGCCATGATGAATGGAGGAGCAGTAATAACAGGTATTGTATGACCGGTGGGACCAGAACTAGTGTGAGATAGTGTCTGAGGACTATTGGGACTAGCAGAGGCAGATGATAAAGTATTAGTACGAAAAGGACTATTTGGACTTTGCAAACCACTAACAAAGGAACTCCAATTTGGGAGGGGTAAACCAGTTTTGGATTTGAGAAAAACTTCAGAAGGATCAAGCTCTTTGAGTTGATTTAAATCTTCTTCCTAACAGTAATTCTGAAGTAACAACCTCCCAAAACTCCTCCTTATCTTTTTGTGACACTAAGGATGAAGTATCAATGCCTCTTTTTTGTAAATCTAAAATAATTCCAATAAGTTCTTCTTCGTTCTCAGACCTCAATAATACCTCATGAATTTTATCATCTACTATTTTATCTTCAGGACTTCTAGAAAATTCTGGGAACAAAGATTTCAAAAAAGATGAAGTAACTGGTATATTAGGAAATCTTTGCCTGCTCCTTGAGATGGTGTTTGGATTATCCACAGGAGTAGGTGGATCTGGGTCAGGATTACTCTGTGTATATCTTCCTCTCGAAGCCACCTTTTTAACTTTAAAATTATATGGAGTCACCAAGGTAGAATGCAGCCTCGAAAACTTTCTGAGCTCCTGCTACCTTCAGAAGTTCAACTTCTTGATTTCGGGAATAAATAATCTTCAGGCTCCCGGCAGACGCACCAAAATGTTATCTCAAAATCAGATCCTGATAGGCTGCTGGTCAGGTTGACTCTAAGTAACTATTTCAAACCTACTTTAGGTTGAGGCTTAGCCTCCTCAACCCTGAGAGGGCTCTCTCTAAATGGGTTAATGATTTTGATTATAGATAAGATGGCTAACTCTTGTAAAACAACTGTGAAAAGTATGAATGGTGGAAACACATTAACAACTATCCATTGGGCTTATGGAGTCAATAACATCTCAATATAACAATAAATTCAACCTTACATAGAAGTCAGGGCATTCAACATTTAAACATTCAGAACATAAAATCATATAGGACCACACAGTTTATAAATGTATACAGGAAGTCAGAGCACATTCAGTGAATTCCGAGTGATTATACATCCATACCACTGCAAGAATTAGGAAAAGGACAACATCACATATTCTAAACATAAAGATCCCTCATGAATCCTGAGAAGTAAAGCCAAACTTGTATTACTGAAACAAAGTTTTACATAAGCCAAATATCAGCCTTTTCATAAAATTTCCAACCCCGATTACATTGCTGTTTAGCTATATATAGAGCTCTTATTCTAACTAATCAAGGTTCCTCCTCAAGCATGAGGGGAATTCGAAAACTACTTCTATTACTGACAACTCTTAAACTCTAACTACTTAATAAATATAACAAAGTGTTGACTGGAGTTTTTTAGAGATCTAAATCAAATATGACTCTAACTCCATATTACATGCATAATGGCATTGATTAAGATAATCCATTTCTTTGACATCTGGTTCTCTTTCAGTTTAGCTGAAATGGGTGTTCAATGCTCCACGATGCTCTTAAATGTTGTATCTTCTTCACTATTCAGAAAAATTAGGAGACTATCCTTGCTTCTTGGCTTTATGGTTTTCAATTCTTCATAAGTCGGTTTTTGATTGTTGTCCCTCAAAATATGAAGGTGGCCACGTTTTGATGTGCTGTCCACTGTTATGAAACATGATTTGATGATGTGTCATCCACTATTTTGAAAGCAAAAATGAAAACACATTCAAGTTGTCTGATTCATGCTTTAATTTTCTTATGATATGACAAAATGCAACTTTTTGATCCAAACCATTTATTTCCACTTGTGCTAGTCTGATTGGCTGTTGTAACTTCAGGTGTTCTCGTTGTATACATCTGTCCTTCAAAATTTTCCCGCTTCAACTTCAAAATTGCTTGAGTTATGTTGAAATCATCACCTTCAGTAGTTTCGTAGCGCGCTACAAAACTGCTGAGTTGTTTAAAAAACCTTGTTTTTAACCCGAGACCTTTATTAATGGAATACTTGGTTGCCAAAAATTCTTTTAGACTTTCCAAAAGCTGAATAGGGATTTAGGTTTCTTCAGAAAGCTAAGATCAAGCAAACTTATCAAAATTTCGAAACAAAATCTTACTTGAAATGTAAACTCATTTAGCAGGTCCTTTGAGCTGGCTTAGCTGTGCCTTCAGATCTTCTATTTGTTTCTTCATAACCTTATTCCCATCTCTCAGTTGCATATTAATCATCCTGATGTTCTTGGCTTCTTTGATTGCCGGCACTGTCCAGGTGTGAAATTGTGTATTACAATCAACCACTTCTACAGCTGCATTCTCTTCCCATAGAGTTTTAATTCTATAATAGTTTGCTTGTATGACTGCATGTCTTCTAGCAGCTTTCTTCAATTTGGCAATCTCATGCTTAGCTGATTCAAATTTTCTCTTCAGGTCTGCTATATGGTCTTCTTTGGATTTAATGATTGTTTTGCTTGTGTTCTTCCTTTGATGGCGTTGTGTCCCTTCCCCTGTTTCCTCTGTTCTTGGCAATGCTTCCTGTACTTGCTGGAATCTCCTTGTCATAGTTCTTCTAGGTTTAAAAACAAATTCTTCAGCTGGCTCATCAAATTTAAGCCTTTTTGAGGCTTTGGCTTTCTTGGTACTCTCCTGTTCTGACTGTATCAATTCAACTTGCACTGGTAGAGACTGTTCAAAGTCAATAGCTTGTAATAAATCATTTAGGCTTCCCTTGGAAACTGGACTTTCTTCAACTGCTACAGCTTTACCTTTTTCCTTATTCATATGGCTTCTTGTTCTTCTCCTTGAGGCTACTTCAGATGTGCTTGTTTCAGGTACAGTCTTTTTACCGTGATCTTTTTCCTTAGTTGATTGCTGAGGTGGATCTTGAATGATGAGTGGCTTCACTTGTTTTCTTGCTTGTGAATTTGGAATCCTCTTAGCTCTTGCTTCTGTTTGGAGCTCTGCTTTTGTAAAATCTCTTGCAGGTAGAGGACTGAGGCCAGTCTGGCTTTTGAATCTGGCCATAAAAATGAATGAATTCCAATCTCTGTCTACCTTTTGGAGCTCATCTAAAACTAGTAGTTTAATCAAACCGTGATGAAACAAAGAGGTTTCACAATCCTCCTTCCTCAGCTGTACCTTATCACACATCTTACTCAAACTACGGAAAAGATAAAAAGGTAAGTCTATGGAGACCTTCCCTGTGAAATGCAAAAGGAGCTTAAAATGGTATGAGTAAACCTTGTTATACCTTCCTTCGCAAGTCAGATATTTTTGTATGCAGGTGAGTAAATGAGAATAATATTCTTTGACATAACTCCTGGGCACTGCCTTACTTAAATCTGCATCTACAAACTCATTCTTTAAGAACTCCTTGCAAGGATTCATGTCAAATTTGAAAATTTTAAACCATTGCTCTTGTCCTCGTGGGATCTTTGTCACAGTAGATATCACCTCTGGCGAAACCTACAATTCTATCATAGCTACCTTTGAATTCAAGCCTGTGAAGTTAAGCGCGAATTCTTTGGTTACTTGTGCGTGTCCTCCTTGTAATTTTTTGCAAAATTTCCAGCACTCAGCTTTTTTGAATGCTTTCTCCACCTGTTTATTCCTTACTGTTATATCTAGGCCTTCAGGTTCAGTCCTTAGAAATTTGCCGGATCGGTGCTCCTTCTTCTCCATTGATTTTTTCAAATATTCACAAACAATGACTATCAGCCCTGGTTTGGATTGTGATTCAGCCTCGCTTGATTATCATTGTATTTGAGTTTGAAATCTTGCCGTTTAAATCTCTCAAGTTGCAATCTTGCAGATTTGTCATTCATGCAAGATTTACAACCATCATTAAGATTTATGCACGGTGGTCTTTATTGGAAATGATGATTCCTGCATATCAACAGATCTAGTGGGGGTGATAATGGAAATGAATGGTGGAATGTGATAAGAGGGGTACATGAACTGACATGAGAAGACACAGCCTGTGACTCACCTAACGGACTTGACATTTCAGGAAAGATTCGCTGCGAAATGTACGAATCCATGATTTATCAGCGCGGTTAGTTTTAAATTTGAATGATGCGCTGCGAAATTGCCTAATTGAGTTTGCGCTGCGAAACTGTCAAACTATAAAAGCGCTGCGAAATTTCCTAATAGAGTTTGCGCTACGAAACTGTCAAACTATAAAAGCGCTACGAAATTGCCTAATAGAGTTTGCACTACGAAACTGTCAAACTATAAAAGTGCTGCGAAAACACTTTAATAGTATGCATGCACTGCGGAATTACTAAAAGACTTGGTGACTGACATAAGATGACACGTGGCTATGAAACAGTGGTGGGTGGAGGAGAACCAATGGGGATTGAAAATAAACTTGACTCATGACCTCTTTAAAACTTCAGACTCTAAGGGAAGAAAAATTAAAACAAGAATAGACTAACACTGACATTTGTCATCAGGCTAGGATGAAAAGTTACATATATCAGGTCTTTTTAGTTCTAAGTGATAACAGAAATGAAGCATTATTTCCACTGCATCTTTGTGTATATGGTTATCTCTGTATTTTATTGCGTTCCTGTTTAAATCTGGATCAGTGGTATCAGAGCGGTCTGCTTTTTCTCTGTTTTTCTTTACATGTCCCCAATGAGGTTGGGATATAAGGAGTTAGGGCTTGAACTGGTTGAACCTTTGCAAGACCAGCCTCACAAATCCCGATGGCCTCCCATGGATGATGAGAAGAAAGATGAGGGGGCAGGAGATCCTATCAAAATATTGCTCGAAGAAGTCCTCGAGCAGCAAAGGAATGTGATGATGGATAACTTTGCACAGATTCTTCAGCGGCTACCCAGAGGTGACGCATCGGCTTCCAGCAGCTACTCTGGAAACGCCACACCCTTTAAGGTACAAGTTAATTTTGAAATCCCCATCTTTGAGGATAAATTAGACACAGATGCCATAGATAAATGGTTAAATTTGCTAGAGGGTTATTTTTCTGTTCATGAATTTTCAAGTCGGGAAAAGATTGTTTTTGCTCTTCTTAAAGCAGCCCCCCACATCAAGGACTGGTGGGAAACCTACTGCGAGCAGAAGGATGAAAGCATAGGCTCACTATTTTCAGCCGCACCCACTTGGGGTTCATTCTGGGATGCCGTCAAGGAGCAGTACTACCTTGTCAAAAGCTATGAGGACAAATACATCAAATGGACCACACTGCGGCAGGGATGACACCAAGATGTGCCAGAGTTCACAAACATTTTTCATACCCTTCACACACAGTTGGGTATCAAAAATTCTGAGCTGCATCTGGTGCTCAAATACCGCAGTTGTCTACATAGATACATCTAGGAAGAGATGGAGTTCTTGAACATCTCCTCACTCGGCACAACATACTGATACACTGTCAAAATCGAGCAAAAGCTCAAATAGAAGAACTGAGACTTTGGATCTGTAAATCCGAAGCCCAAAGGACAAAGCCAAGGCGGGGTGACCCAAGACAACCCATCGAAGCCGTAAGAAAAGAACAACACCACAAAGCCAAAGAAGGACACAGGAATGTGGTGTGAGTTCTACAAGAGTCCCACTCATAACACAAGTGAGTGTCGGACCAAGCAGTCACTGGTGGCCGAGTTGAAGGCTTCCGAATCAGATACATGTTCCGACCCTGAGCCAAAACCC
>APFE030360878.1:10656-21141 GCA_000404065.3 Pinus taeda | reverse complement strand
GGAGGCGACATGCTGTGTATGAGTCAAGGCCTCGTGCTGTCATTATTTCTTTGAGTAATTCATTATACAGGATAACAGAGATAGCCCCACCTACTGCCACATCTTTGATCACTGCTAAGAAAGGTAGCAAGCTCATCTCCCAGACCAGGAAATTCATGTGTATGGTTCGCTCCCAAAGTAAGGGGAAAATCGATACTACATCCATGACCCCTGCAAAGGGTTCCTCCCCACAGCAGCAGCAACAGAGGGATACAGTCATTACAGAACACAAGAACAACTTCTCCTCACCCACAGGGGTACCACATAAGTTTCAGGTGGGTGACAAAGTTTGGTAACATCTGTAGAAAGAACGCCTTACAAGAGCCCATCAAAAGCTCAGACCACTCCAACATGGTCCTTACAGTAGTACCAAGCCTGTGGGGAGTAATGCTTTGAAGCACAACATTCCTCCATTCCTTCGCTTGCACCGAGTGTTCAATATGTACCGTTGTCGACCATGCTTCCCACCATTTCTGGACACATCAAAGATTGCAGAACAGCTCACTAGGGACCCAGCTCAGCAGAAGCTTCCTCATCTCAAGGAGGAACTCAACACAATGGGGACCATTGCTTCCTAAGGGGGGAGGAATGATCTAGGTAGATGTTGGTGGCCACCCACCTATCCCATTTGGACCCCCAAAACTGTCTCTTTCAGTCTTTTCAGTTTCCTAAATTGTAGCACAGTTTACTATTTTTAGTAGTTTTTCGGGTCCTGAACTTTCGTAGCCGTTTTGAGGCCCTAAACGACGTTTTTTGGGAAATATGGGGCAACATGGGGCCATGGAACAATGTTGCCTACCCAAAGTGGTAGTGCTCGGATAGATCTTTCTAACGAGCTATTGTACGCGTCAAACAGAGATCGTATGCCAAAGTTACGACCCCGGGAAATTGATGTACCAATTTACCCAAATGGGGCCCACAATTTTGCATTTCATCTTCTAGGGTTAGGCTTCGGGATGTGAAGGGTTTTCCATTGTTTCTCAACAATAAATAGGCCTTTGAGCCTCATTGTAACACATTTCGGAACAGTTCAGAGGCATGTAGCCACCACATCTCTTCCCAGAGATAGGCTACCATCGCCCTAGCTGGTTTATTTCCATTTCTAGTTGTAAGCATATTTCCTTATTTTCCATTAATGAAATGAAGCATTATTTCCGCTGCATCTTTTTGTATATGGTTATCTCTGTATTTTATTGCATTCCTGTTTAAATCCAGATCATACAAGAATCCTACAGGATTCTTGTAACTACTTCTCCCTCTAAAACGTTTGGCTAACGCTTGAGTAGGGACTGGAGACATAGCTGAGGAAGGTTTTTTCAGTCAAGGAAAAGCAGCTGGTAGACACTAGGTAAGAGATAAGTTAAGGATGTTGTTGTTTATTCTTCAAATTGTTTTTTTTTTAAACAAAAGAAATAGGATTTCTGTGTTTTTTGTGTAGGGAGGAAAGAAGCAAGTAGAAATGCAATGGTCCAGGGGTGGAATGGAGAGTTAGGAGGATGAATGGTGGTAGGGGGTGTCCACAGGTCTTCTGAATAAGTTTTTAGCCCTTTGATCCTTTTCTGGACTTGATTTTGAGCTCTCTATGATTTATATAGGAGCCCTCTGTAGAATGCACAAACCATCTTGTAGGATGCATAATTTCCAGAACAGGTGAGCCCAAGGACTGCAGAAAGAAAAAAGAGATGGAGAAATGGTCTGTAAGAGGTTGATTTGGCTCAGCCATGTCCCTTTTTCTTCTGTGGCCCTCCTGCAACCTGTAAAGTATTCAAAAGAAGTTAATTTTTCTGATCCTGTTTTTTATTTTTTCTCTGTTTTTTTTTTATGAGACAGTTGGGGAGCCTCCAGGAGGTTTTCACCCTCACTGCCTACCTTGGGCGCCTCCAAGGGGAGGTTTTCACCTAGGGATCTTTTATTCTCCTCATTTTTTTTCTTTTTTCTTTTTTTTAAGGTGTGGGTGGAGTGGAGGCAAAGACTTGCTCCACTCCAACACTGTTTTACTCAGATTCTCAATGAATTCTTGCTTAGAGAGGGGCTTCCTATAGATTTCCAACCTATGCCCATTGACAAGCATGGGGATGGCTTCTTCATCAATGGTCCTAATAAGAACTGAACCATTGTCATTGCATCTTTCTACTGTGTACAGTCCCAACCATCTTGACCTTAGTTTGCCCTTGAAATATTTATATCTTGAATCATACAACAACACTCAATCTCCTTCATGGAATTGTTAATATTTGAGGTGTATGTCATGTCATATTTTCCTTTGAATTTGGACTACCTATGAGTGGAGAAGGGCCTACAATCTTTGTCCATCCAATCCATTTAGTTGAAGTAACCTTTCATTTTATGCATGGCTAAGGACTAGGTCCAACTGAGCTGCCATCCTTAGTGTGTTATATTCAAATTCTATTGACAGCAAAGCCTTCTTCCTATAGACCAACTCATAGGGTGTGAACCATGTGGTGGTCTTCTAGGTGGTGTTATAGGCCCAAGTGGCCTCAACCAATCGATCTGCCCAATCTTTTCTACTGCTGCTCACTACCTTGGTAAAAATCCCTTCCAAAGCTCTCTTAGTGACTTCCACTTGTCCATTTGCTTGTAGATAGTAAGGGGTGGAAGTTCTGTGCTTAATTTTATGATGTGTGAGTAGGTCCTCAATTATATTGGAGGTAAACTGACTCCCTTGATCCGTGACTAATTCTCTTAGATATCCAAACTTGTAGAAGATATTATCTCTCAAAAAATCAGCTACTTTTTCTTCTGTTGCTTCCTTGATCACCTCTGTTTCTACCCATTTTGTTAGATAATCAGTACACATGCTGATGTAAGATTTTTGCTTTGAAGGAGGGTTGACAGGACCCACAAATTCCATGCTCCACTTCTTAAATGGATCGAAATTCACTTGAGGTTGCATGGGAATCTCATCCCTTGGAGTAGGTTTCCCCATCCTTTGACATCGGTCACATTGGCTGATATATCTCCTTACATCTTGAGGAAGAGTGGGCCAATAGTAATCTGCTTGCAGGAATTTGAAGGCAGTCCTCTTTGCAGCAAAATTGTCCCCACAAGTCCCATCATGATAGGTTAGGAGAATGTCAAAAACTTCCTCCTCCCTGACACATCTCATCAAAACCTAATCTGGGCCAAGTTTGAAGAGATTTCCCCTAATCTAGGTGAATGGGGCACTTTTCCTCATGATCTTGCTCTTCTCTTTTGAGGATAGGTGTGGCAGGAACTCTGCAGAAACCAAGAAATTTGCTATATTAGAAAACCATGGAGAGAGTACTGAGATAAAAAATAGGTGTTCATCTGGCATTTGATCATCCACCATTCCTTCTTCACCTGCAGGCAGATCTATTCTAGACAAAAAATCAGCAATAACATTTTCCTTACCTGTCTTATCAACAATGGTTAAATTAAACTAGCAATTGCACGAGATGTTGCAAAGGAAACACCGTAAGGCATAGCTTCAAGAAGAATAGTAACATATAAAAGACTCACAAATTCAAGAAGAATAGTAACATATAAAAAATTCACAGGTGGAGCAGGCTAGGGAGACTTGAGAGAAGAGACAACAATAGTGAACCAACATGATGAACATGATCACGAGGGGGAGCATGATAGACATAGTGTGCAGGATGAACCATTCCTTCTGCTAGCTAAGGTCCTAGCTATGTTATTACTGTAACCCCTGTCTATGGTGCTTTCTCAGATGCCTTCGCCTCTAGTGGTTGTACCCGTGCCTTTAATGCCTTTACTTTAGCTGATGGGTAAACAACTGGTGCTTTGGTTGGGTCCAATTGGACTTGGATGGAATATAATTCTTGGCAAGGCACACGCTTAATTTATGTATATAGATGTGCAAAAGGAGCAGGGAATGATGAAACCCCATTTCCGAGAAGGACCAGTGAATGACGAAACCCCATTTCCATTTCACCTAAAATAGGGATATGTGGACTAGCATGATGAGCATGATCACAAGGGGGTGCATGACAGACATAGTGTGCAGGACGAACCATTCCCAAAGAGTGATTCAAAGGATGAAGTTGGACCTATGATAGTGGGGCATTCAATTCCAACAAATACAAAGACATTCAACATGGTATCAAAATTGTAAGTAGATGACTTTTGGGAAAATATCAATCATTTCAAGACAACTTATGACACTAAAGGAGAGAGACTTTTGGGAAAATATCAATCATTTCAAGACAAAACTTATGATGTTGAGGGAGAGAGTCTGGACATCCCAAGACACTATCTTACAAGAGAACAAAAAAATTGAGGAGCTCATAGGGGTGTGTGCCAATTTAGCAGCCAAGTTGTCTAGTGTAGAGGAACGGCTTAAGACCCTCACAAGGCATAACGAGTAGTATAGTTGTGATTTCTAGAGCAACCATAAACATGAGTACATAGATAGTGTTTGCGACACTACCAACCCACCTTTATACATTCGGGCGAGCAAGGCAGAGTTCTCCAAATGGATCATGTTGGGTGACTCAGTGGAGTAGCATGAGTTGAGCATTAGACATCATCAACATAGTATACTTATTCCATGTGCAAGCATTCATGCATTAAAACCGTCCTAGAGGATGGATTGGTGAGAGATTACGAGTTGGAACTTTATTGATCAGATTATTCCTAAGAGGATACTCTTAGCCAAGGGCATATTACAGTTTGGGCCTTTAGGCATGGACAATGACAGAGGGTTGAGATGGTATCATAACCTACAAGTCCCATGACTTAGGTGGAATTGGGATCCAGGTGAATCTATTGAGGGCAAGATTAGTTGGAGGACTATTTGGGATCTAGATATCAAAGGATCCATTTAGGATCATTTAGCACAGAGGTTTGTACGGTATCTTGGTATCAGTATACAAACACTTTTGTTATGGGTAGAAGTGGTACAAACATTTTTGTTGTGTGTAGAAGTGGATTACTTGAAGGCAAGAAATATTTGGGTGGGAGGATTTGTAATATTCCATTTTTTTGATATGGCCAAAATGGACAGAATCTACCCATGGAATTTGCCTTTATTTTTCAAGGGAAAATAATAAAATAAAGTCTCGAATGAATCCATCAATCCTATTAAAGGGGGCACGGGCTAGGCATTTGGATCATCCTGGACACGGGATAGGCATTGGCATCATCCCGAGTTTTTCTATCTTATTGTGTTTGCTGAGAAGTTGGTGTGGCAGTTCTAGCTTGATCTTGGGGTTGTCTATGTTATTGTGTTTGTTGAGAACTTGGCATGGCTAGTTCTAGCTTGATCTTGGGGTTTTCAGCTTGATCCCGAGACGAAAACCCCATGTTGAGATTTGTGTGGTGGATCCATCTAAGATTCATAAGTGGGCTTCAACGTCTTAGATTAGTCATTGTTGAGCATCCATACATGTCATTGGTAGGGGCTTTAGTATGACTTGAATGACTTATATGATTTAAAAGGTGCCACATTAGATATTCACCCCCACAATAGTGTCTCAGATTAGTCATTGTTGAGGATCCATAGATGTCAGATTAGTCATTGTTGAGGATCCATAGATGTCAGATTAGTCATTGTTGAGCATCCATACATGTCATTGGTAGGGGCTTTGAGTATGACTTGTATGACTTAAAAGGTGCCACATTAGATATTCACCCCCAAAATAGTGTCTTAGATTAGTCATTATTGAGCATCCATACATGTCATTGGTAGGGGCTTCAGAGTATGACTTGTATGAATCAAAAGGTGCCACATTAGATATTCACCCCCAGAATGATTAGTCATTGTTGAGCATCCATACATGTCATTGGTAGGGGCTTCAGAGTATGAATTGTATGAATTAAAAGGTGCCACATTAGATATTCACCTCCACAACGATTAGTCATTGTTGAGCATCCATACATGTCATTGGCAGGGGCTTCAGAGTATGAATTGTATGACTTAAAAGGTGCCACATTAGATATTCACCTCCACAACGATTAGTCATTGTTGAGCATCCATACATGTCATTGATAGGGGCTTCAGAGTGTGAATTGTATGACTTAAAAGGTGCCACATTAGATATTCACCCCCACAACTAGATTTTTATTTATTTATTTATTTATTAAAAAGCATAAAGGGATAGAATGGAAGTTCTAAATGATTAATGAATAACTAAGTGTTGTCCTATATTTTTCTAATGTATTCTCCATGTGTTGAATTCTAGATGCCCTAACTTCCATGTAAATATAACATTTTTGTCATACTGAAACATTTTTGACTCCATAAGCCCAATGAATATTTTCTAATTATGTTTCAACCATCTACACTTCTTTATTTGTTTCATAGAGTTAGCCATCTTATCCATTATCAAAATCTTTCATCTAGTGAGAGAGCCCTCTCAAGTTGAGGATGCTAAGCCTCAGCCAAAAGTTGGTTTCAAACAGTTACTCAAGGTCTACCTAATTAGTAGCTTGTCGGGGATAAATTCCGTAAGGCATAAATTAAAGAAGAATAGTAACATATAAAAGATTCACAAATTCAAGAGGAATAGTGACATATAAAAAATTCATAGGTGGAGGAGGCTAGGGAGACTTGAGTGAAGAGACAACATAATGAACCAACATGATGAGCATGATCACGAGGGGGAGCATGCCAGACATAGTGTGTAGGATGAACCATTCCTTCTGCTAACTAAGGTCCTAGCTATGCTATTACTTTAACCCCCGTCTATGGTGCTTTCTCAGATGCCTTCACCTCTGGTGGCTGTACCCATGCCTTTAATGTCTTTGCGTTAGTTGATGGGTAAACAACTGGTGCTTTGGTTGGGTCCAATTAGACTTGGATGGAATATAATTCTTGGCAAGGCACAAGCTTAATTTATGTATATAGATGCGCAGAAGGAGCAGGGAATGATGAAACCCCATTTCCCAGAAGGAGCAAGGAATGAAGAAACCCCATTTCCATTTCACCTAAAATAGGGATATATGGACCAGCATGATGAGCATGATCACAAGGGGGTACATGACAGACATAGTGTGCAGGATGAACCATTCCCAAAGAGTGAGTCAAAGGATGAAGTTGGAGCTATGATAATGGGGCATCATTTCAAGACAAAACTTATGATGTTGAAGGAGAGAGTTCGGACATCCCGAGACACTATCTTACAAGAGAACAAAAAAATTTGAGGAGCTCATAGGGGTGTATGACAATTCAACAGCCAAGTTATCTAGTGTAGAGGAATGTCTCAAGACACTCACAAGGCAGAAAGAGTACTACAATTGCGATTTCTAGAGAAACCATCAACATGAGTACATAGATAGTGTTTGCGACACTACCAACCCACCTTTATACATTCGGGCGAGCAACGTAGAGTTCTCCAAATGGATCATGTTGGGCGACCTAGTGGAGCAGCATGAGTTGAGCGTTGGACATCATCAACATAGTCGACTTATTCCATGTGCAAGCATTCATGCATTAAAACCATCCCAGAGGATGGATTGGCGAGAGATTACGAGTTGGAACTTTATTGATCAGATTATTCCTAAGAGGATACTCTTAGCCAAGGGCATATTGCAATTTGGGCCCTTAGGCATGGACAATGATAGAGGGCTGAGATGGTATCATAACCCATAAGTCCCATGACTTAGGTAGAATTGGGATCCAGGTGAATCTATTGAGGGCAAGATTGGTTGGAGGATTATTTGGGATCCAAATATCAAAGGATCCATTTAGGATCATTTAGCATAGAGGTTTGCCATTTAGGATCATTTAGCACAGAGGTTTGTACGATATCTTGATATCAGTATACAAACACTTTTGTTATGGGTAGAAGTGGTACAAACACTTTTTTTTGTGGGTATACAAAAACTTTTGTTATGGGTAGAAGTGGTACAAACACTTTTGTTGTGGGTAGAAGTAGATTACTTGAAGGCAAGAAATATTTGGGTGGGAGGATTTGTAATATTCCATTTTCTTGATATTTCCAAAATGGATGGAATCTACCCATGGCATTTGCCTTTATTTTTCAAGGGAAAATAATAAAATAAAGTTTCTAAAGAGTCTATCAATCCTATTAAAGGGGACACAGGCTAGGCATTTGGATCATCCTGGACACGGGTTGGGCATTGGGATCATCTTGAGTTTGTCTATCTTATTGTGTTTGTTGAGAAGTTGGCGTGGGTAGTTATAGATTGATCTTGGGGTTGTCTATCTTATTGTGTTTGTTGAGAACTTGGCGTGGCTAGTTATAGTTTGATCTTGGGGTTTTTAGCTTGATCCCGAGACGAAAACCCCACGTTGAGATTTGTGTGGTGGATCCATCTAAGATTCATAAGTGGGCTTAAACGTCTTATATTAGTCATTGTTGAGCATCCATACATGTCATTGGTAGGGGCTTCAGTATGACTTGTATGACTTGTTTGATTTAAAAGTTGCCACATTAGATATTCACCCCCACAACAATGTCTCAGATTAGTCATTGTTGAGGATCCATACATGTCAGATTAGTCATTGTTGAGCATCCATACATGTCATTGGTAGGGGCTTTAGAGTATGAATTGTATGACTTAAAAGGTGCCACATTAGATATCCACCCCCACAACCAGATTTTTATTTATTTATTAAAAAGCATAAAGGGATAGAATGGAAGTTCTAAATGACTAATGAATAATTAATAGTGAATAAAAATAAACATAAATGATTAAAAATATGGTTATGGAAAGGGGTAACAATATTTTAAAGACAATTTGGAAGTAAAAGCTAATTTTCCTATTGTATAACTTACCATAACAACAAAAATCTAGTAAACCGTGAACTTTGAAATAAAATAACAAAAACCAATTACTAAAAGTTGAAAGAAATCAATGGGAAATTCTAAATAATTAATGAATAGTTAATATGCAAATAAGAAACATAAATTAAAATAAATAAATAAAAGAGAAATTGAAAGTGTCAACAAATTCTTTTACATGGTTTTTGAGGTAAAAACTAATTTTCCCAATATAGAACTTACCATGAGATCAAAAAATCTGGTAAACTCTGAAACTTAAATGAAGTTACATTTACATAGTTTTTGTCTTAGAAAAATCTTTGATAATATCTTACACTCTTACTTTAAAATCAATTGCAATCCCTTTGATAGTTTTTATTAAAATGGATCATTTGGAGTTTTTCATACCATAGTTTTAATAATTTAATTTCATATAAATTTACATTAAATATTTAAATATTTGTCATGAAATTTTGTAAATGAAACTTAAATGGAGTTACATTTACATGGTTTTTCTCTTACAAAAATCTTTCATAATATCTTACACTCTTACATTAAAATCAATTGTAATCCCTTTCATAGTTTTTATTAAAATAGATCATTTGGATTTTTTCATACCATAGTTTTAATAATTTTAATATCATATAAATTTACATTAAATATTAAATATTGCCAAGAAATTTTGGTAAATGATTTTAAGAAGAATAAAAGTGATGAAAACGAAAAGTAAGAAAAAAGAATCAATAATTATAAAAAAATAAAAAAAATATATCAAAAATGAAGAAATTAAAAAGAAATTATAATTACTTAAATAGATAATTATAATAAATTAATAATGAATAAAAATAGACATAAATGATAACATGGAAGTTCTAAATGGCTAATGAATAATTAATAGTGAATAAAAATAGGCATAAATGATAACATGGAAGTTCTAAATGACTAATGAATAATTAATAGTGAATAAAAATAGACATAAATGATTAAAAATATGGTTATGGAAAGAGCTAACAATATTTTAATGACAATTTTGGAAGTAAAAGCTAATTTTCCTAATGTAGAACTTACCATAACAACAAAAATCTAGTAAACCCTGAACTTTGAAATAAAATAACAAAAAAGAATTACTAAAAGTTGAAAGAAATCAATGAGAAATTCTAAATAACTAATGAATAGTTAATAGGAAAATAAAAAACATAAATTAAAATAAATAAATAAAAGAGAAATTGAAAGTGTCAACAAATTCTTTTACATGGTTTTTGAGGTAAAAACTAATTTTCCCAATATAAAATTACCATGAGATCAAAAAATCTGGTAAACTCTGAAACTTAATTGGAGTTACATTTACATAGTTTTTGTGCTAGAAAAATCTTTGGTAATATCTTACATCTTTGGTAATATCTTACACTCTTACTTTAAAATCAATTGCCATCCCTTTCATAGCTTTTATTAAAATGGATCATTTGGAGTTTTTCATACCATAATTTTAATAATTTAATAGCATATAAATTTATATTAAATATTTAAATATTTGTAATGAAATTTTGTAAATGAAACTTAAATGGAGTTACATTTACATAGTTTTGTCTTACAAAAATCTTTGATAATATCTTGCACTCTTACTTTAAAATCAATTGCAATCCCTTTCATAGTTTTTATTAAAATAGATCATTTGGATTTTTTCATACCATAGTTTTAATAATTTAATATCATATAA
>APFE030360874.1:0-15987 GCA_000404065.3 Pinus taeda | reverse complement strand
TTGAACTAATCAAACCTCTGAAGGTTCTGTCCAACTCATTCACCAAACTGACTCCAAGTTAAGTGAGGATGGTTTGGCTTCGAACCTCCTTGGATGGAAAGTAGTTTGCCACCATTCCATGGAAGTTTCCAAGTGATGAAGCCAAATCCATTATTGTTGTGATTGACCTTATCTCTTCCTTTTCCTCTATAAAAGCTTATCTCCATGGCTTGATCAAGCTAGTTCTCACTCTAGTGGCAATACTTGTGCTGAAAGGAAGATATCAAAAGATAAGAGTTGCAAGAAGCCTTCTTTGTATCCATAAGGCTTTACCTAAGTAAGGAGACTTTGTCACTAAAGAGAGAGAGAGCTTGTCCCTCACCCCTTCAAAATTTTGCAAGACTTGTGTAGCTGAGCACCCAGCCAAAGGAGGACTTGACGTCACGACGCTCGTTGTATTCTCCTTTGTTGATTATTAATAATAGATGACTATTATTATGGTTCCATTCTCGTTGTACTTGTAATGGTTGATGTTGAATTATATCCTTCCTCACTAATGTATAATTGCATATATTAGATTTCACGCTTGTGGTTGTGTTGTTCTCTTTGTGTGCAGGTGTCCATTCACATGGATAGTGGAGGATCGTGACCGGCCAAGGCAGAGGAACGTGGGCGACGTCTCTTCTACAAACTAGAGCGTTGGATCTCAAGTAGGTCTTCATCACCTACCTTTTATTTGCAATTAGGAACTTGCGTGATAGCATTGTTTGATTGTTGCTAGACCCGTTCTGGGCTAGTAGGGATCGCCTCTATCAGTAGAGGGGATTTACCTCTCCAACATTAGGAATAATTAACCTAGATAAAACTATTCAAAATATACCCTCCCACATATATTAAATTCTAGATAAATGAAATTTTATGCCATTTTTATTTCCTTTTTTAGCATATAACCTGTTTTTTTCATATTTTCTTTTATATATTTACAAAAATATTTGACTAAAAATTTTCTAAGAATATAATGTTGAACCAAGCCTATTTCTTTTGAGAATAATTATGGTTATATTAGTTTTGTTTTCATTGATTGTCTTTATTTCCACTATCTCCCATAGCATGAAAAAGTTTTGATATGTTTTTGTAGCTTTTGTTGCTATTGAGAGTCCAACAAAAACATCTAGAACATGAATTTTGAATGGTTTTCTATGTGAGCCTATTGTGTTTGCAATATAGTTACTAGATATGGCCATATCCACACAAGGGGTGCAAAAATATGGTAAAAAGTTTTAAAACATGAATAAACCCCGTGATGGCCTTCATTTGGCATTGAAATTATCCATACAAGTATGATTTTTTACTCCAAGTTTTCCCTTTCACTTTTGTTTTAATCCCATCTACCTAGCTAAGAATTTATCTTAAACAACTATAGCATAGTTAGGTTTTGTATGGGTTGGTCTATCTTTGAAACTTCCCATGAAAGCTGCAAGCCACCCATGTTTGAAAAAGTCATCTCTCTCAATCGAGCACACTCTTCTATACTACCCTTAGGTACACCATTTTAATCCCTGCTATTTACCTCCTAGCTAGACACACTACTTATATGCCATATGTATAGCTAGTATGAACTTATTAAATTTTCCTAGAAATTGCAATAAGTAATGTTTTATTTTGGTTTTCAAATAAATTTTTGCTCTTGTCAAGGTTGAGTTTTATCTTTTCTTCAAAAAACACAATAAAAAAATTGCTCACTTAGATGGGCACTCAAAGAAAAATGCAACTACAAGTATCTCTTTTTTAAGGTTCACTTCCACATTCCCTCCAAGATAGGCTAAGTAAAGGGCTGGGAAGAGGTCACATGGATGAAATATACTTTAAGCTTCATACAAGCACTTGTATGTTATCTCTCATGGCTACATTGTTTTGGTTTGGGGTTAAGAACTTCAGAGAAATCTTGAAAATAGTCCTAATATTTTTTTTTCTTTTTATAAGAGGATGATAAAATGAACATGAATATTTTAGTCCCACTAACTAATATTTTCATATTTTTGAAGAAATTTATTATTAGATGTGGCATTTACTTGTAGCTATGCTTTTCATATACAATTATTTAAAAATAAATTGTTGAAAATATAACATTGGTTTAAAAGTCCCAATTCATAATGTTTCAAAGGGTATTATGAGGATTGTAGCATTTCACTCTTTCAAGTCTATGCGATATGCCAAAAGGCTTTATTACTTAGCTAGCTTATTTATTAGCATGGTAAACTGTGTGGAGTGATTTTTTTATTTTATTTTATTTATTTTTTTAAATAAATGAGCATGTATGCAACTTCATAACTCCTCGAGAAATTATTTAAAGGGTTCTATGTTAATGGAAGAGCACTTGCTGAGGCTGGTGGTTCAATTCCATTGTAACTTAACATAAATTAATGAATGATATTTTAGCTTATTTTTTATTAGATAAATTTTCTATTAATTTATTTAGATGATGAGATATTTAGCTAGATTCATTGTTTTATATTGTCTCTAAAGAGACAAAAGTGATACTCTATTGCCTTTAAACATAAATTTGTATTGTCTATAGAGAGACAATAGCTATGATTAAAGACATATTATTCTATAAAGACATTATGTGCTTAATATCAACTATTGTGTCATAAAATTGAAATTGCCTCCTAACACACAATAATACTTGTGTTATATATTGACTTTATACAGACAATTTTGTAAGACAATAATTTGATACTATTTAAGGCAATACACAAATTTTCTTTTTGTCTCAAGTTAAGACAATCCACCTAAAAATTGTCTCTAATATTGTCTTAAAAAGTCCTTTTCTAGATTAGTGTATAAAGTGGATCTCACACAAAATAGTTTTACTTTTTAATTATAATTATATTGTTATATATAGAGTGTATAGCAAATAGTGTGAGATTAAGAAATTTGTTGTTGGTTGAGATGCTTATGGTTATTTAGGAACCATGATAAGGCATCTCTGACTTGGCCTCTAGCTCTTGGGCTATAGGAAGTAGGGACAAATAAATGTTGACTACTTAAGCATCAACCTAAGACATTAATCTCAAAATGATGAGATGACAACACACTCATAGCACAACCATAACATCTTGAGCCTTACCAAGTGCATTTTCCTTTGATCTTTCTTAGATGCAAAGAACACTACTGCCATCATTGCTTGTGTTCCATGGGTATGTGTAGGAATGTAATTTATTATATACATTATAATTGAAACTCTATATAGCACTATTATGAGACAATTATTATAACTAATCTCTCACCCCTAGAACCACATTTGAAAATTTGAAAACTAAAGTAATGTAGAATATGAAATAATAAGTCAATCAATGAAGCAAAATCATCGAGAGTTTTAAGAGTACAAAGAACAAAGAAATGAACAATAGTTAGAGTTAGAACTGAACATAAACTTTGAAAAACAAATGTAAACCTTAATAAGAAATAGTCTATAATTGGAACATCATATAATCCTTAATAGAAAGTAGTTTATAATTGGAAATCATATAACTCAAGAAACAAGAACATTGAATAAAACTCCCTTTAAAAACTATAGATTTATATCTGCAGCAAAATAACCCTGATTTGAATAGTCTATTTCCAAGTACTTACAATATCACACTTTAATATCTAAAAGTTTTTTAATAACCAATCTATATTAAAGCAATCCCAAAAAATATAAGTTTCACTAAATAGAATTCTATCAAAAACCCAATATTGATTTAAAGAAATAAATTTCAATAATAATCATATGAAAAATGGCAATAGATTACAATAAGTAAAATTAAAAAATAATAAAATTTTGAAGTAAAAAAATCCTTAGAATAAACCTATGTCAAATAATTTTTCTCATTCAAAGCGGCAATACAATACTTTAAAACGGCCACGTCCTGGAAAACCACAAATAAGAAACTCTGATTTTTCCTAAAACAGTCACATCGGCAAATACCAGAAATACGAATCTGATTTTGCAATACAGAATCTGATTTTGCTGTTTAATGAGATGAGCGTTCGAGTGTAGATTGAACCATGGGAAGTAGGAATTTCTAACTCTGAAACATCTATCGAAAACTCGCGGTTTATGTGATCACAGTGCATTTGACTGGCGTCAAATTCCATCCCTGATGGCAAGCGTTACCCAGAGACGGAAGTAGATAATGTCATTGATATAGAATTGGCTTGTAATCTGGGGTCCATATACAGAACTAGCCCGATAAACCCCTTGAAAAAGACGGTTCTTCGGAAACGCAACCGTATACTGTTTTAAAAACACACGGTCCTCCTTTGACATTACTTCCAACTCCATTACAATTCTTCCACTATTCTGTGTATCACCAACCTGCGCATTCACAATATTGTCGTCGAGCTGACCACCATTGTAATCATCCTCGCCGCGCTCAGGGTAAAAAATGTGGAAGTCTATAGTGAATTCATACATGTTGAAATTCCGGCAAGCAAGCCTTGAAACTTGAGGCCCTCGAACATGAAATCTTGGAAATATATAGCCGGTCTATCTTTCAATACTTGACAGTCATCTGTGTGGAGATTCCAAACGGCCATACAATGGGGATGAGGGGTGTCATACTCCGTCACTGTAAGGGGTTTCTGCTGGTAAGCCCTTCTGTTAAATCTGACAATGTTATGAGGTGCTTCTGTCTTCAAAAAGAGTGCCTCTATTACTGCCTGTGTTGTGCACATATTGTCCAAATCAGTAGATTGAAGAGCTTCTCTCAGCTTTTGTAGGCTCATATTTTGAAAGCGTATCAAGCGACAAAGCTTGTTACTTAATACTTGTCTCCTTTCATCCTCGGGATAATGATTTCTGCCCCACTTTATTGCAAAATCGTACACGACATCTTCATTGGTAACGGGCAATTCATCACTTGATAATACCACCTCCATGACAGATAAAGGAAGATTGAGAAGCTCTTCTTCCAACAAGAGTTGACTGTATATCATTCAGAAGACATCAGAAGACAACAGGATTAATGAGATGCCCAGTAAGTCTTTAGAAAAAAGATAAATATGCGAATATACACCACGCACATCCTAGCAACTAAAAACAACACGCACATCCTAGGAATGAACTTACTCATTTTTAATATGTTCAAAACATTGAATTAGAAACCGCTTTGCAGCGTCTTTCAGTCGCGGTACAGTGTTTGTATGCACGATGGAAGGCAGCTGTAGATAAAGCGATGCAGATTCTATTGTCATAGGTGATTTCTGCAAGGCATGTGTACAATAATTGACACATGATTTTACACGGAATTTGTGGGCAACCATTAAAACATCCAGGAGCTCAGGTGTAGAACGCGCCTCCAGTGTTCCCTTGTACATGAACTGCAATAAATCCACGAACGCCACTTCCTCTGCGAACACACAAGAATGTTTACAAAGCAAAATAAAAGGCCACACCACTAAGTTAAATATAACACAGAAAATATGTGATAAGGTGTTAGTATATATTAGTTTTTATTTTGAAAACTTTTAATTGGACGTTTACAAAGAGTTGAGAGAAATTGGTTTAAGTTGGAGTCTCTTTGAGAAACAGAACCGGATATTAATATGTTAATTGTGAAACAGAAAACATCTATCCACAAAGAAAATAAAAAAATAATGAAAAATGGTTACCTGAACAGCTTAAATGAAGTGTGACATCCTGCTTTTTTGATCCTTTCATTCCATTTGAGAAAAGCTTCAATATAGTAAAACGAAAAGAAATAAAATGTATGTTCATATAAAATATTTATAGCATTCAATAATGGAAATTTAAATAAAGGGACACTTTTTTCATACTTTCATGAACAAAGGACTTTTTTCAGCGAGTATGGGTGAACTAATATATATACGACGACTATTATAACAATCCTTCTCCTTAGAACAGTCTTTCTCACTACTGTTATCTTCATTGTCTGCATGGCGAAGTGAGGTTGAAAAAGAACATCAGAAAGAAAACTCAATTAACAGTTTAATAAGCTTAAATTTTGATTGTAATTTAATGATCAAAATTCAGTAAAGCAATACCATATGACAGTCTCTGTGAATCCGGCCTAATCTCTATCCGCAGTTGGCGATCTGAAAAATGCCTAATCTCTATCCGCAGTTGGCGATCTGAAAAATTTATGTTGTCAAATGCAAAAGAGAAGTCTGGCACGTCACTTGATCCATCGTACACATGTTGGTCCATCTTTCCCTTTCCTAATCTGCCATTGTAAACCTCAATTAGTTTACCATTATTGCATATGCCAGAAGAAACATCCATTTAATATAAATTCACTATACTAAATATAAATATTTTATACTAAAAGAAGAGTATCTATGTTATATGTCCATGTATTTGAAGCCACAGCTAAATTAATATAGACAGGTATGTCATGTCTTCTGGTGATTTGGGTTGATTCATCAATTTATCAAATTCTCATTTTCTTTTACAGAGGCAAGAGTAACACCAGTTCTTAGAGGTCTACAAAACTACAAATGGTAAAATTGACTTTTACTAGTAGTCTCACTAGTGCTAACCCTTTCCTAAGTGCATCACTATTTTTTAATTCAAAAACCCCATATAGGTGCATCGTGCTTCTTTACAACTAAGTTTTAAAACCTAGGTTTCAAGAACAAATCAAATATGTAGATACCGCCAAGGTTTTCAAACAAACCATGTAGAAAACCTCTAAGTTGTAAGATGGAAAACCTATTTATATTTTCATCTTCTTTTCAAAATTTCAAATACCTCTATAAAAGATTTAATAAATAAATAAATAGCTATTTTTTTAATAGCGTACAACCTAAAATAGAATCAGAATTAGTAAGTAAAACAAACCTGTATCAATTCTCCCTGTATCAGCTAGTCTTTCTCCCACTTGATAAACACTGAGTACAACAACCTGTAAAAAGACAAATATAGCCAACCTTAAGGATGGGAATGACTAACAAGTGCAATTTTGTTTTGTTTTGTTTTTTTTCTTATATATAGTTTTTTATCTGTGTAATAGAGCAGACATTTAAAAAATGTTTACCATATATTATGTCCCATTAGTAATTATTTTCCTTTGAATAAATAATTAACTAAAAACCACCCTAATCTTTCTTACCAAATGCGATCAAATCTCTTTTCCCCTAAAAGAGGTTTGATGGGTGGGATCTAGATGCTGCAGGATGGTGTCAGCTACTACTTGCATGAGACTTTTGCAGGGCCATCTCATCCACCTATCTCAGCCTAGGAAAGCACTAAGTCCATTCTCGAATCAAATAGCCCACAGTCAGGGTTTGTCACTTGTAGGGGCGTCAACTTGGCCTCGCAAGGGTCTAGATCCGAAGCAGGTCCTGAAATTTTCTTGTGATTTCCAGATCTATTCCTGCAACAAATATTTGAGCCCGTGACTGTGTAGGAGCAACCCCAGTGGACCAATATGTACTGCTTCTCTCGCCCTGGATTATTGGTACCAACCTCCTGCCCGGACGAATAATAGTAGGGTGGGCTTTCTTCAAAAAAAAGATAAGTAGGAAGCTGCACCTGCCCTTTTCCCAAAGTACCGCATGGGTGCGACTAGACAGATAAAGACCTTTGTATCTCAAGGAATTTGATACCTCTCACTTTCACCTATTGGTAGTTGGATTTAGGTTAGTTTAATTTACGGGTTTAAATAGCCTATATTTCAGGTTAATACCATGGGTCAATACCATAGATTCTCAATACCATTATTGGCCCATAGATTGTTGTTTTTATCTTTATTATTATTTTATTTTTACACTGTTATTTTTATTTTATTCGGATCTATTTACATTACATTAATATTTTTTTTCTTAAATTGACTTGGTCAAAATGTTAAAAGTTACATTACAACAGAATTACAATATTGATTTATTTAATTTATGACAAAAAAGATTAAAATATTGTTGTGTTAATTTTTTGCAAATTAAAGTTTAAAAATGTTTTTAAAAACTTTGCGGTGATTTCTATTATATATAGTAATACATATATATATATAATATCAATATAATAATATAATATATAATATATTATATTAATTGTTCCAACGCTATTTAATGGAATTTGTCTTCAAATGGTAATATGGGTTTTTTTAAGAGTTTTTTCACTCAATAGATGGATTTTTGAGACGTACCATTGTAGAACAAGGAAAACAACATAAGTTTTCTTTAAGTTAAACTTCTAGCACCAATGTCAGGTGGCTAGTTTGAGTTCTGCAATGATTAAGTTTGGTTTGAGTTCTAATTTTTTATCATGATGTTGGCCACTAGGTTTGTATATATATATCTTATGGACTTGGTTAATAGCTATGAGGTTAGTTGAACCTCATATTTTTTAAGGTTAGCCAAAATTTGAACCTCATAGTTAAAGTTGTGACGTAGTCTATAAATCATAAGGAGTGGACTCCGTGTGAAAGGAGGACATGACTTAAAATGAAAAATGTGTTTATAAATATGAACATATAAATTTTAATTGATAAACAAAATCATCCTCAATGCACCATAAAAAACATGAATGCACAAGACACATTGTGCCACAAAAACATGAAATCACTACCCATGGTGCATACAGTAACTTGACTTGTCCATTTTGGTATGCATACATACAAACATATTGGCTATTTTAATTTTTAAACATGATATATCCAGATAGCTATAATTTTTTAATATTTTGCAAGCTATGTGTTTGGTAACAATAAACACACTAGGAAGTTACTTTTACCATAGGGGTCATCATAAAACTTATAACTTTTTCCACTTTGTTTCAATTTACAAAAAGAACCAACAAAACTTCGATGTGTTAACCAAACAAACAGATTTATGATGCCCATTATAAATTTATAGGGTGCAATCTTATGTGTGCAAGCTAAACCTATGGAACGAATAGTGCACCTCAAAAAATAATTTCAAAAGCAATGCATTCTTTTACCCAATTTCGAGTTCTACTCTTGTAATTTTTGTGAAGAAGAAAGATGGATCCTTAAGATTATGCATAGATTATTGAGACTTGAATTGATATCCTATGCATCTAATTGATGATCTTTTCGATCAAATAAAAGGAGTTATTGTCTTTTCAAAAATTGATCTTTGATTAGGCTATTGTCACCTAAGGATTTCTGAAAGCGATATTTCTAAGACTGCATTCCGGACATGCTTTGGACATTATGAATTTACTGTGGTACCATTTGGATTAACAAATGCACTAGCAGTATTCATGAATCTTATGAACATTGTTTTCCGCAAATATCTTGATCAATTTATACAAGTCCTTTTAGATGATATACTCATCTATTCCAAGAATGAGAAAGAGCATGAAAATCATTTACGTATGGTGTTGTCCTACCTTAGAAAGCATCACTTGTATGGAAAATTATCCAAGTGTTCGTTGTTTGAGGAAAAGATTCATTACTTAGGTCATATCATATTAGGTGAAGGGATCTAAGTAGACCCTCAGAAGGTAAAAGCAATCATGGAATGGCCAATACTGAAAATGCACATGAAGTATGAAGCTTTATGGGTTTAGCAAGTTATTACCGAATATTTTTGAAGGATTCTCCAAAATTGCAAAGTCGATTACAACCCTTCAGCGTAAAGGTGTTAAGTATGAATGGACTAAGGAATGTAATAAAGCATTTTTTGAACTCAAAAGACTAGTGACCAGTGCACCAATCTTAAGAGTCCGTGATATGGACAAATATTTTATGGTATGTACTCATGTATCCAAGCATGGATTAGGTGTAGTATTAATGTAGGATAGAGGAGTAATAGCACATGTCTCTAGAAAGTTAAAGCCTCATGAAGAACTCTATGCTACTCATGATTTAGAGTTAGTTGTTGTAGTACTAGCTTTAAAGATTTGGAGACGTTAACTAGTGGGGTGAAGTTTTAAGCTTAAAAGCGATCATCAAAGTCTTCAATATTTGTTCACCCAAAGAGACTTGAATGCTAGAAAAAGACGATGGAGTGAATTCCTAAGTGAATATGACTTTGGAATATCATATATTAATGGAAAAAAAAAGTAGTGGTAGATGCTTTAAGCAAAAGACCATGGATATTCTCTCTCATACCTATCAAAGTAGATTTAAGGCAATGAGTATTAGAAAATCTCATAAAGGATAGCTAGTATTTAAAAGTAAGATCTAGTCTTGATAGTAAAAAGCCAAAAGAATCTAAGTTTGAAGGATATGAACTAGAAGGTGATGGAATCTTACGATTTCATGGAAGAATGTATATTCCTGATAATAAGGATCTTCAGGATACCATCCATAAGGAAGCCCACAGAGTAGTATATTGTGCACATCCTAGAGTAAAGAAAATGTATATGGATACCAAGAAACTATTCTTCTCATGAGGCATGAAACATGATATCGTTCAATTTGTTGCAAGATATTTGGAATGTCAACAAGTAAAAATAGATCATTGTCATCCAGCGGGTCTCTTACAACTTTATGACATTCCCATGACCAAATGGGAGGTCATTTCTATGGATTTTATCACTCGTCTACCTCATACTTCTCAAAGACACAATGCCATTTTGGTAGTAGTGGATAAATTAAAGAGAAGCGCCCATTTCATTCCCATAAGAGATACTTACGAAGTTGCTCACATAGGTTGAGTATTCATAAATGAATTTATCATATTTCATGGAGTACCTAAGAAGATTATATCAGATAAAGATTCACAATTTACTTTAAGATTCTGGACTTGCATGCAATCAGCCTTATGAACTCAATTAAATTTAAGCACACCTTATCATCTTGAAACTGATGGGAAAAAAGAAAGGGTAAATCAAGTACTTGAAGATATGTTGAGAATGTATGTTATGGAACAACAATCGCAGTGGGAAAAGTATTTATCCTTAGTTGAATTTGCATACAATAACAGTTATCACAGTTCAATTGGAATGTCTCCATTCGAAGCATTATATGGTAGACCTTACAAAACACCATTAAGTTGGGACAAGTTAGAAGATCGAGTGCTAGTAGGGCCAAATTAATACAAGAAATGGAGGAGCAGGTAAAACAAATTAGAAAACGATTAAAAGAAGCACATGATAGACAAAAGAGTTATGCTAATGCTCACATAACTGATAGGAAGTATGAGGTAGGGGTTCAGGTTTTCATCCGCATCAAACCAAATAAAAGTACTATTCGATTCGGAAAAGGAACAATGTTATCACCCTAATTTATTGGACCATTTAAAGTCATGGAAAGAGTTGGACTTGTCGCCTATCATCTTTCACTGCCACCTCAGTTGCATAAAGTTCATAATGTATTTCACGTGTCTGTATTAAGGCATTACATAGTTGATCGATCTCATAACCTTCAATGGAAGGAACTACAAGTATCGGACGAGGGAACCATATCGGTCGAATCATTACGTATATTGGAACGTAGGGTTCAACAGCTTAGGAATTGTCTGGTAGACCAAGTTAAGGTCCAGTGGGACAAGTATAGTCCTCGATTAGCTACTTGGGAAGATACAGAAATCATATGTCAAAAATACGCCAACTTGTGTCAATTTTGAAGAACTTTAAACCATGTTTTGCATATATTTTCTTTACCTCAAATCAAAGGCTTAGAACCATTTTGAAATGATCATATATAAACATGATTTTTTTATGAAATAATATGTGTCTAATTCTGCTAGTACATGGAAACGAAGACGGAATATGTTAATGATCTTACTAAATTATAGTTATCAAAGTAAAGTTTAAATATTTGAGAAATTTTGCTTCTGTTGGGAATTAAGATATTATAATTTTGTTTTATTTTTTCATATCAATATGATTGATGAGATAAAAATCAAAGAATGATTACATTTTAATATGAAAGTTAATGACATAAATAGAATATGGCAAAGTATTTTATACTATGGTTGACATGTATGAATTATATATAAGTTATTTGTTTTGAATATATTAATGCACATTTTATAAATGCATGGACAAGTGTTTATGGTTGCAGATATTATGGTTATCAAAATGACCACATGATGACAGAAACTTCAAAACAATTAAGGCTCAAAGAGATTCCACGATAGGGTATTAACCCGGATTCTACTAGGAGGGGTGGAAGTGTTGCCCCCCATTTATCCTTCGAACCCTGGAGTCATGAGAGGACTGTGCAAGTCACGCTCCCCTAGATGTGTGATAATGACTGTCGGATGCCTACTAGGGATGAGGTCAGTATAGCCAATGCTTTCATCCTTGGAGTTTATGAATATTTACGACAATATAACTGATGTCATGGCATACTCGAGTAGAGGATAGATAGGATGGGAGTGGAAGAGATTAGGAAGGATAGGCTGATTTTGTGATAGCCTCGGGAACGTGATGAAGTAAAACATGATCATTAAAGTTATAAACCTAAAAGTATTCAAAACACCAATTTTATATTTCCCTCACATTAAATAAGAATTTAACCTCAATACACAATCCTAAGAAGAATGTACTAATCGCTATCATAAATATTCATATAAGATAAAAACTCTAACTTCGGGATGAAGTTTTCTTAAGGGGGTTTGTATGTAACGACCTATATATAATATAGAGAACACAAGAATATTAGCATGCATACGATGCATGCATATGATAGCTACATATGCATGTATCACATGCACCGCACTAGTATGTATATATTAAATTAACTATAAATATTAAATATCATGACACTCCTTTAAATAGAAGTTATATTCACCCATCAACACTCATATTGTTTAATGCATCATGATTAATGGGAAAATACCAATGATATAAACTTAAAATGTATAATGTAAAAATAATTATAAAAATCAATGTTTAAAAATTAAGCTAATCTTAAAAGATGGTTATATAATTATATATCTTATAATATTAATAAATTAATAAAATAGTAAAAATAAATTAAAGATAACCCATTTAATATGAACCTAAACATTTATATTTAAAACAAACAAAAAGGATATTAAAAAATATATACCTTTAAAAGAAATCTATATAGCACGTGACATGGAAAGGGTGTCACCATAAGGAGAAGCAGCGGGATGAAGTGGAGGGAGCGGCCATTGCCAAGAAACAGTATATAGGGAGCAAAGAAAAATTTTAAAAGAAAAAAAAAAAGACACATGAGAAAAATTGGTACAGAGAGTTTATCATGAGGAACAATTGAGCCTTGCTTATTCTTGGGTTTCTTGGCATGGGGGAATAACCTGCTTCAACTGAGAATCTTACTCGACTAAGTAGCGAGGTTCTACTCAATTTGGTTGGGTGGTTTCGATCTTTTGGTAACTGAAACAGGAGCAGCTTGAGGCATCATCAACTGCAGGAATACAGGTAGGTACTCTCATCAATTCTGTTAGCTAGATTTATAAAATTTTATGTGATTTTATGAGAGGTTCATGATGTTTTTAAGAAACCCTTTACTGTTTTTGTAATCCCTGTAAAATTCTGTAGAGTCCTTACATAAAATTCATCTTTACATCTGGTACCATGCAAGTAAATCTCATCCTAACACACGAAAATACCATTAATATCCATGGACATGTAATTCATTCAATATTCTCAAACTAAGAAAACTATTCATAAGAAAATTTGAATCGTAATAGAAAGGGAGAGTAAGAATTGACATACAACCATTCCATGAAAATGACATCAACTAAATCTCACTTAGAGGGAGGAGCAGCACCACCGAGCCATGAATCACCTCTAATTCCCTTCAGTCAAAAATTCTGCCAAGGATCAACTGTCCTCTGTTGATCGATGCACTGGGTATTTAATACTCTCTTTCATGATTTAGTTACCATTAGCGACGTCCCAATTTATAGATTTTTCCATTTTCCTAGGTATTATCTCGAAAAGGTCGTCTTTATCTCCCACGACGTTTTCCACATAAAAGCTTGCCTTTATCTCCTTCAAAGATTTTATGTGTGATGGATATTTATCTCCCATCTATCTGATGGATATCTAAACCATCCTAGCTTATCTAAAATCACATCTAGAAGCTTAAAGATTCATCTCTATCCCATTCCTCATGGGATTTGGCAAGCATTTCCTTTGTCTTGGTGCTCCACCCTCCAAGTGATTTATTTAATTTATTTATTTAAAAATACATTTTCTTTTCATATTACATATCACCTAACCTTCCTTAGGTTTTGCATAGTTTAACCCACAGAGGAGAATATCAAACCTAGATTTCCTCAGTTTAGGTTTACAACATTTAACACACAAGGGAGGATATCACACCTAGCTTTAACTTAGCTTAAGTTTACCATAATATAGTACTTAAGAGAGGGGTGTTACAATCTATTATTGGATGTGGCATTTTCTTGTATATGGTGCTTTTCTTATACAATTATTTAAAAATAAATAGTTTAAAATATAACATTGGTTTAAAAGTCCCAATTCATAATGTTTCAAAGGGTATTATGAGGATTGTAGCATTTCACTCTTTCATGTCCATGCTATATGCCAAAAGGCTTTATTACTTAGCTAATATATTTACTACCATGGTAAACTCTCTTGAGTGATTTTTTTTAAATAAATGAACATTTATGCAATTTCAAGGACTGCCATAACTCCTCAAGAAATTCTTTAAAAGGTTCTATGTTAATAGAAGAGCACTTGCAGAGAGGTTAGTGGTTCAATTACATTGTAACTTAACATGAATTATTGAATGATATTTTAGTTTATTTTTAATTAGATCATTTTTATATTGATTTATTTTAATGACGAGATATTTAGTTGGATTCATTGTTTTATATTGTCTCTAAAAAGAAAAAAGATAAATATGGAAATATAGACCAGGCACTGTTGGCCGGATAAATCGTTCTTGCGGACAAGACCGATCTCCCTAGTATCGAATGATATCTAGAAACAAAGAGCACAAGCAAATCTACTTTTCTCTAAACATGTTTCAATTCATTAATGAATACTAAGAGGTGTAACAGACCCTACCTCAGTCCAATGCTTGTTTGAGGCAGTTTTACTCCAACAGCTTTAAGCAGTTCCCGTTTAATAACCTGCATACACAAACAAGCACACATCAAAGCATACCTGTGTATAATAAAACACGTTCATTATGAAGATCAAGGAGCTCATAAAATAAACCATTAGAGACAGTTCATTGAGAAAAAAAAACTTGATTGTATTAACTTTATTAATAAAATAACCTTACAACCTTTGCCTTGATGTTGCACAAGTTCTTTCCAGGGGCCAGCAGGAGTCTCCTCTACTTTGACAAGCTTCACTCACTTCCCAAATGACATGAAAGGTATGGGATCTCTCCTCTCACAAGCTCAAAATGGAAGCCTTGTTTTCAACAGCATTTACCCTCAAGAATCTTCAGCTTTCAACCTCTCTCACAACCAGCCCAATGCATGAATTTATAGTGCAAATGGAGGAAGTTGCAAGTCCACCATTGAAGGGATAAGTTCCTCCTTCAATGGAATAAGCACCTCATATCATGGAGTTAGCTCCCTTAGTTATGGAATGGATGAACCAAGGTGGAGAGGACTTGCCAGCGTAATATTCCTTCTAGAAGTGTCTAGAAGTGACCCAAGATGAGTTTTTAAGAATGAACTCACACCTTTTTAACTTTTATAGGGATTCGTACCCATTACTCAATAGACAGAGCGGTTAGGTTCGCAGGAAACATGACCATTGGGTGCGGCACCGCAGGTAATGCTAGGGGAAAGTGCGAAACCAGGATTTGAGATATTTTTAAGGTCTTTCTCCCATTTTCAAGGCTTGACATGAAGAGATGAGGTTTAAGACTTGCAAAGGAGGTATGTATGAGTGTTGATGGACTCACACAAACTATAGAGAGTCATGGTGACAATTTTTTATGTAATAGATTTCCCCCTAAAGTGTGAAGTCTATAATGGATGAGGGTGGTTTTTGATCATCTAAGAAGAGTGAATTAATTTATCATTTCAAGGATCTTCCTATGGATAACCCGGTTGAACCTGTGAAAAAATTCAACACAAAATATATATATGTGAAAATATAATCGTTGA
>APFE030360873.1:21636-60390 GCA_000404065.3 Pinus taeda | reverse complement strand
AAATTCTTCCACCTCACCAAGAATTCCTGGACCGTCCTGCTCCGCAGCTGCCTCTCCCTGGTATCAATAATAGCCTCTGTCTGCAACACCAAATGCCCCTCATCATCCGTGGGTGGTAGCTCATCTGTCACTGTCACCTGCTGGCCCAATGCCTTCTTCAAGCATGATACATGAAAAAAGTTATGAATCTTGCTGCCTTAGGGCAGCTCCAACTCATACGCAACCTGTCCAATCCTGTGTATCACCTTGTATGGCCCATAAAAGCGGGGCTTGAGCTTCTCAGCCCCCTTCTGCTTCAGTGACGACTTTCCGTATGGTTGTAATCGTAGGTAGACCAAGTCCCCTATCTCAAACTGTCTCTCCACCCGACCCCTGTCAACATACCGCTTCTGCTAGTTCTACGTTGGAGCCATATTATCCTTGAGAGCTCAGAGAATATCCTGACTCTCTTGGATCCAAATCTTGGCTCTTGGAGCCTTGCTAGCACCAAACATCACGTCAGCAAAAGATAAAGGATTATATCCATACAAAGCATAGAATGGTGACATACCAATGGACATGTGATGGGTAGTGTTGTAGCAGTACTCCCCCAGATGCAGCCACTTCATCCATGCTCGCTGTTGCCCACTGACATAGTTACGCAAGCAGCCCTCCAGCCACTTGTTAACTACCTCCATCTACCCATCCGTCTATGGGTGATAGCTGGTACTCGGTGTCAATTCCGTCCCCACCAATCAGAAAAGCTCCTGCCAAAACCTGCCCATGAAACAGCTGTCCCTGTCATTGACGATGGTCTTAGGAAGACCATGTAGCCTAAAGATCTCCCTGAACAATAGCTCGGCCACTTGTTTTGCTGTATAGTGTGCGGATATGGCAAAGAAATGTGCGTACTTCGTCAGTCGATCAACTACGACAAAGATACAATCCTTGCCCTGTACCATGGGCAACCCATTTCCCCTCCGGAATGGGAAGAGGCTGTAATAAAATCACGGGATGGATCATCTTTCCCTTGTTCCTCTCGCAAACATCACACTCCCGGATGTGTTGGAGCACATCCTCCTTGAGGCCCTTCCATGAGAACTTCTCTCTAATGGCCCTGTATGTTTTGGTAAACCCATGATGTCCCGCAAAAGGTGAATCGTGTGATGCCTGGAGTATCTTCTTCTTGAGCTGAGGCCCCTCAGTCAAGAAGATCCGATCCCTGTAATAGATGATCTCATCAACCACCCTGTACCTATCATCTGTCACCTGTCCATCCAGAACCTCACATGTAAACCTGTCCTTGGAGTACTCTACTAAGAGTCGAGCCCTCCAATCTGTATCCAAGCTCATAAGAGATAACATGGCTGGTCTACGTGAAAGGGAATTTGCTACCACGTTGTTCTTGCCCTTGACATTCTTAATGTCAAAGTCATATGCTTGGATATTACTGATCCACTTCTGCTGCCTCTCCTATAACTGCTTCTGCTCCAAAAAGAACTTGAGGCTATTGTGATCAGTCCTCACCCTAAACCTGTTGCCTACCAAATACTGCCGGTACTTAGCCAATGCATGCATGATGGCCAGCATCTCCTTGTCGTATATGGAATACAACCTCTCGTGCGGAAGGAGCTTCCGACTCTCAAATGCTATAGGGTGACCTCCCTACATCAATACTGCGCTGATCCCCTCTCCTGACGCATCACACTCCAAGACAAATGGCTGCGTAAAATCTGGCAACACAAGCACTGGGCAGCTGCTCATAACCTCCTTGAGCCTGTCAAAGGCTCGCTGCGCTGTATCTGGCCAACTGAATGCCCCCTTCTTCGTCAAATCTGTCAGGGGTGCAGCAAGTTGGGAGAAACCTTTGACGAACTTTCTGTAGTAAGTGAAAATGCCAATGAATCCTCAAAGTTCCGTCACGTTTCTTGGCTCTGGCCATTCACTGATGGCCCCAATCTTCTCCTTGTGGACCCTCACTCTATCCACCCCTATGATGTGTCCCAGATACAACATCTCCGTCAACCTAAACTCACACTTGGAAAGTTTGGCATAGAACTTCTGCTCCTATAAGATATGCAATACTGTCTCAATGTGCTGGAGATGCTCCTCCCAAGTCCTGCTGTAAATGAGAATATCATCGAAGAATACCAACACAAACTTCCTCAAATGACTACGGAAGATGTGATTCATGCAGGACTGAAATGTAGCTGGGGCATTGGTTAGCCCAAAAGGCATCACCAAGAACTCAAAGTGCCCAGTGACACCTGAAGGCAGTCTTGGGAATATCCTGCTCCCTCACGCAAATCTGAAGGTACCCAGATCTCAAATCAATCTTTGAGAAGAATCGTGCTCCCCTTAACTCATCAATCATGGGTATGGGGTATCTGTTCTTCAGGGTTTTCTTGTTCAGGGCCCTGTAGTCAATGCACATCCTCAATGTACCATCCTTCTTCTTCACCAACACCACAGAAGGAGCAAAAGGACTCATGCTCGGACGAATGTGCCCAAGTGCAAGCAACTCCCAGATAGCCCGCTCAATCTCGTCCTGATAGGCTATCCCTAACCTGGAATATTCCTCAAAACTAGAAAAAATCCCAACCAAATATGTGCAAATGATATAATAGCCCAGAAGTGATAAAATAATAGTGTCACAACATATAATAATGTAAACCGGAAATATAAGCAGATACACAAGAAATGCAGCGAGAAAATGCTAAGCCATTTTATTATGTTGAGCAATAAAATGAGTACAAGAGGTGATCAGACAGATGGCACCTCGACTTGCACAAGGCAAGTGAAGAAATACTCTCAGAATGACAAGAATGGCCTCTCTGCGTGGATGTTGCTATTGCTAGAAAACAAATGATGATTTGGGGCTGCTCCCCTCCTCAGAAAAAACTGAAACTCTAGATTTGGCCACTACTCAAGAAACCGAAAAATCTTTCCTGGAATGACCAACTGGGGTTCTGCGCAGTTCCTCAATGTCTTGCGCTGCCACTAAAGAAAACTCCTCTAAACTCTGTTTGAAACACTGCCTGAAACCCTGCCAAAAATCCTACAATGAGACAAGAGCTGGACCCCTGCTCAATCTCGTCCCGATAGGCCTTGGGGTGCCTATAGGGGGTAGTGATCACTACTCTGATGCCCTGCTCAAGCTAGATAGTGTGCTCAAACCCCCGATCCGGTGGTTGTCCTGGTGGAATCTCTCCAAACACTATGGCATACCGATCAAGGATGGAATGGATCTCTAGATGTATTGTCTGCCTTGTAGTCCCTGCCTCTGATGCACGCAACTCCACTGCCCACTCTATGTCTCCCTTTTGGAAGACTACCTCCATCTGATGAGCCGACATAGTCTGAGGTGGGTATGTGTGCTATCCCCATATCTTCTCATGCCTCCTGGTCTTCTCATCATCCCACTCCATCTCTAGGGTCTTCCAATTCGTCGTGACCTTCCCTACAATAATAAGCCACAAGACACCTAGTATCATGTTGGTGTTCGGAATATCGACCACGAAAAAGTGGTCAGTCAATGTGTAGGTTCCCATCGTCACTGAAAGCTCCGGAACATAACGTGCACACGTCATAGTCTAATCTCCTGGGACCAATACTGAAAACCCATCGAAGCTCTCTGTTTGAATACCTCTTTGCTCAATCATTTGTGCATCGATGAAGTTGTGGGTTGCCCCACTGTCAACCAAAACTGATACACGCTGACCATGTACTGTCCCTCGTACGCGTAGTGTCAGATATTTGGGAACTCCCCGTAACCCTACAAGGGCCCCTCTGGTGGGCGCAAAAGATGCACCACCTACTGTTGGTGGTGGAGGTGGCAAAGGTCCCTGTATGGTATGGCTATCTCCTACCTCCACATCCTCCTTGTCATCCTCTTCTCCACTGATCTTGGAGAAGACCTCAATAAAATGTGCTTTATCAGCAACACATCTATGTCCTGGTGCCCATGGCTCTTGACAGGTGAAGCACAACCACTTCTTCTTCAGCTCCTGCCTGGAATCGTTGTCAAGCTGTACTCGTCCTGGATTCCCCTTTGGAGGAGGAATCCTCACATCCTTCCCCTTAGACTGAAAAGTCTGTCTCTGGGGGTAAGGTGTCCGGGTCCTGGGTAAGACATCCTATAAGTCCCGGGTCCTACTGATAGCGTCCTGGAGTGTGGCTGGTCTAGTGGATCGAACTAAACCCCGAAGTGGCTCTGCTAACCCCTCAACATACATATAGACCCTCCATGCCATGGATAGGTCTGGTACCATCACGGAGACCCTCAAGAAATCTGCAATGTAGGTCTCTGGGATCCCTGTCTGCTTGAGCCTCATTAGCTCAACAAAATGCTGCTTTGGATCCCTCCAATCAAATTGATCCATCAGTCTCCTGGTAAACTCGGCATACGTCGTCACTGTGGAGTGCCCCAGTGTAACCATCCCATGAAACCACCAATCCTGGGCCTCGCCATCCAAATGCAATGTCACCACCTTGATGGCCTCTGCCTCTGACATCTGGTTACGCTGTAAATAAATGTCCAGCTTCTCCACCGAAGACTTTTCCGAACTGTTTGATGAGCCATCAAACGTAGGCAAGTGGAATCTACTCCTTGCACGGTGGTTATCACCATCATGGTAATGCTGGTACCCTCTGTGATGGTCGCGAGGTCTACTATCCCGCAGGAGCTGAACAAAATCTCTGAATGAGAGGGCTTCCCTGAACTCCTGCCCATAGGCCTAGTACTCTACAAAATAATCACCCATATGTTCGGGTTCTGCCTCCTACTGGGTTACGGCCCCCGCGTCTGCTCCTAAGAAAGTGGGCATGGTAGAGCATGTAAGGGCAGGTGAGGCCACCTGCTGCGAAATATCACGCTGCTCTGGCAAGTGATGGGATGCACCTGATCCCTCACCAATCTGAAAAACTTGTGGGATCTCTTGCTATCTGGCCTCTACTACCGTGAATCTTTGCCCCATCGCCTCAATCTGCCTCGACAGATCTTGCACTGATTTGAGGAGCATATCTGCAAATCTCTTCTCGTCCTCGTCGACCATTTGTTCTACGTCCACTACCAGCGCTCTCTGTTCTGCGTTTGCCATAGGCTCCTCCTGTTTTGTGTCCACTACAAGAACACAGTATCCCTCCCTGTAGGTATTCTCCAACCTATGTCCAGTGTCTCTGTACCTCCTACCTTTGTAACAAATGTAGGGTTTTTCCCCTGGTTTCATAGATTGCTAGCTCCATAGGCTGAGCCAGATCTATGCTCTGATACCACTGTAATATCCCTAACTTGGAATATTCCTCAAACCCAGAAAAAATCCCAACCAAATATGTGCAAATGATATAATAGCCCAGAAGTGATAAAATAACAGTGGAACAACATATAATAATGTAAACCGGAAATAGAAGCAGATACACAAGAAATGCAGCGAGAAAATGCTAAGCCATTTTATTATACTGAGCAATAAAATGAGTACAAGAGGTGATTAGACAGATGGCACCTCGACTTGCACAAGGCAAGTGAAGAAATTCTCTCAGAATGACAAGAATGGCCTCTCTGCATGGATGCTGCTGTTGTGCTGCTGTCGATGCTAGGAAACAAATGATGATTTCGAGCTGCTCCCCTCCTCAGAAAAAGCTGAAACTCTAGATTCAGCCTCTACTCAAGAAACCCAGAAAAACCCAGAAAGCTTTCCTGGAATGACCGACCCCCGAAAAACACCCCCTTGGGGTTCTACACAGTTCCTCAATGTCCTGTGTTGCCACTAAAGAAAACCCCTCTAAACTCTGCCTGAAACACAGCCTGAAACCTTGCCAAAAATCCCTTCGATGAGACAAGAGCTACACCCCTGCTCAATCTCCGAACATAAATCCACCTGCAAAACCCCCAATCCAGCACTGTAACCAAAAAGAACTGCGTCCCTCTCCAAGTGCTGCACAGTCCTCCAAAAGCTAATGAAATTGCTGCTGAAATGATAATATAAACTACTGCTGAAATACTGATGGAAATACCTTGCCCGAGTAGGCACTCGAAGTCCCTCGGGGCTAAGGGTGAGATCTCCGAACAGAGACACTCGATGCACTAAACAGTGCTGCAGACTAGCTAAACAACCAGCGTGCTCAGAAGTCGAAACGACTAGCTCAAAATGCACATAACTGAATGATCCAAAATGAGGGGGCTCCTATCTATTTTATAGCTTTTTCCTCTCACAATCCCTAGGTTCACCTCCTCTTGTGTGATTCCCCTCTTGCCACATGTTCTTTTCCTCCTGCGCAGTTCCTCCATGTGTCTACGTGGGCTCGATTTCTGCGTCCCCCTTTGCCCCCCTTGGCTCCCCTTTAAGTCACAACGTTGTGCTACCTAGGAAGTGACTTTTTATTCTAAAGTGAGTTATGTTCCCCTTTCCTCACTTTTTTATTTACAAATAACTATAGAAGGCAAAAATTGAACAAAATCGAATATTCCAATTAGCCATAGCTAATTAGGAATATTACAGTATCTCACCTGACATACCATTTAGTCTTTTTTGAGCTATGTATAGACATATGAGATCATGCCCTTTTGCTACAGTGTATTTTTCACTATAGGTGGATGGTTCTTGAACTCATCATCCCGACATAGTTCAGGGTGCATCATTTGTTCTTGAGTCCATTTTTAGATTATACCTTACTTTCATAAATTTGAACTATTGGTAACTATATACTAGGTAGGAAGTGGTATCCCTAACTTAATTCCTTACTCTTGGGAAACAGATCCATCTTCCTCATGGGAGTTGTATCAAATGCATAGATACATGGTGGACATCGATTGCATAATGGAGGAAGTGGACTTTATTTCTCGTTATTTCTCTCTATGTTTAGTGAAAACAAGAGAATTTTGAGTTTTGTGGGTTCAGGGTTGAACACTGCATTTACATCAACGTTGGGAGTAATACAACATTGGAGCATGTCAAGGATGACTCATGAAACAATGGCTAGCAAAGGCATTGTTGCGATGGACAACAAAGGATTCCTCATACCACAAGCAAAGGGACTAGTGTGGCAGACATCAGAGGATGCCTCATGCCACAAGCTAAGGGACTAATGCGGCAGATGACAGAACCAAGAAGAACAAACCACATGGAAGAACCCCTCGATTATTAAGCCAAGTAACCCTGTCTACCAACACATTTTATCTTAATGTGAAATTCAGTCAATGTATTGGGCAGGCTTGAGCTAGAGGAGGCTCGTGGGTTGCATGCAAGCCTCACATGCCTCCTCAAATGTTTAATTGTTTTTTTTTTCTTATTTTTCTTATTTTTTTATTATTGCTTATTTCTCCATATATTTATTGTTTTATTTTTTAAACAAATAAAATGATATATAAATACATATAAAGTAAATTAGTTGCATATGAATTCTGATGTCTTTCTGCTACATATGAATTTTGATGTTGCATATAAATTGTGAGATGTATTTCTTGATGTGTATGGGATACTTATTGATATGTCAATGCTGATGAAGTTGAGATTCCTGCTTCTATAAGTTTTTCCTTTCTGTGTATCTAGGGCATTAAATCTTTGCAAAAGGAGAAGTGTTTTACTTTGTGGCAGGAGTGATAAAGTGATGCTTTGAAGCTATATGGTCTTGCAAGGTGTGTATGCTAATAACGATTCAGTTATTTATTGTCCTAGCTTTGGGTATGCTCCCTAAGTGCCTTGTGGTCCTTATTCTCTTGCATTGGTTCCTAGTCCTTTGTAATGTTTCCCATTGTAGGTATGTAATTTTTTTCCATGGAGTTCTGTACATAGTTTTTATGAGCATTCAAATCAATGTACATAATATGGATACATGAATGGACTATACTAACATTATATTAATAAAATATTATTTTATTAGTTTGATTTTATTCCTATTTTAACCAAATTTTTTAAACTTAATCTTAATCTAATTATTTATTTAAAAAAAAAAACTTGAATCAGTTTTAACATCCTAAAAATCCTTTTTTTCAAACTAGCTGTTAAATATATCTGTTAAATTTTTTAAGGGTCTCTACATTGGTTTCTCTATTTAATCTGGTGCCATGATTTGATTCTCCATCTTGTCCTAACGATGAACCACACTAGATGGTTCGAAACACGTCGATGAACTTCTCTAATGTGATTTCTACAAAAATATTTCAACACACAAGGTTATACCTTGTCAACAATTGGAATTGATCAGACAAGATGAGAGACAAGTGACCATTTTCATCCCATTTACGCAATGACACAAGTATCTCATGTGAAACATTTGAATGCCATCACCAATGGTTGATTTTTTTTACTAAAATATTGTGTGACAAAAGTTTATGCAAGTTTTATAGATAATAGGTTTACAATAGCAGGACAAATTTATGGCTTAGATTTCGCTAATAGAGGCCTCAAAGCCCATAAGTGCTCAAAAATTGAAAGTTTATTCATCTTCTGGAGCTCCTAAACTTTTGGGTATAGCCAAGGTACTTCAAATTTTGTTGTAAAATTAATTATAAAATGTTCGTTCTTGTAATTTTATTTTTATTTTTGTGAGCATTATCTATGTTGGGTCCTGAATAGAATATAACACGAAATCTGAGTACTAGTGTATCTTGTTTTATTATGGTATTTATATTTGATTGGTAGCCTTTGTAAGGGAACAAGTGGTTAAGTGATATACCAACTCACCTGCAGACAATGCGTTCTTCCTACCACTTTGCATGCATGTCTAGGATGATCTACTTCTAAATAAAGTTGATGGTGCTAGTTATACAATTTACCACCCAACATATAAATTAACTAACATAACGCTGTTGCTGTCATCATATGGAAGTGCTCTACTTTCTTGTGTTTATCCATATCCAACTGCACTGCTAAGAGTGCAATAGTAGTGTTCTACATTGTTTTCTCATTACAATGTTTTTTTTTATTCTTTTAGATGGTATTTTTCCCATTTTGATGATGTCCGACTATAATGCCAGTCCTGTAATTTTGTGGTTCACCACTTGCTTTGGTCAAATATATAATGAAGCATGCATTATGCCATTGATACATTTTATAAAAGTAAGATGTTTGCACAAGGAAGAAGGCTCATTCATGGATCACAATTCAATAGTTTTTGGATTATGTGTTTGGGTTAGGAACATGGTTAAGATGTTATATGCTTTACATAGGTTCTTTCCAAGTAAGTATGTTTCTATAATTTTCTATATACCAAAATGTTTTACTATTCAAATTGTTGTATGTAATTTCCATTTAGATTTTATTTCACTATTGGCATGGTTGCTAGAGGAGGCAATTACAACATCAATTCTTATTTCGTAGAGCATTCTCAGTTTTAAAGAATTGGCTTAAGCCTCTGCCAGATAAATGTCTACATAATACAAATGTTCACGCTACAGTTTTGACAATTTTAACAGATGTATGGTTCTCATCTCTTTAATCTGGCACTTATTCTAAGTTGTTGTGGTAACAAATATATTTGGTGAAAATTGTCATTTTAGTGTAAGTTAATGACTTAGAGAAATAATCTATTGAGTGCATAAGTGTTACCCTTTTGATTTTTCTCCATTTTTGTGAAATGTTTCATTTTGGGGTACTGCGTATTTTAATGTATAAATATTTTTTTTGTGAATTCTTTTGTAAATTTTCCTAGATTTTATAAAGTGATTCAATTCCCAACATCATGACATTACTTCATTTTTTACATAAGATGTTCCATATTTTCCAGTATCATGGCCTTTTTGTTTTCTATAACATAACAATCTATTTCAATATTTTCCCTTAGCATGAATGTAGTTACTGATTTTTGTTGAACAATATGATAGGAGAGAATATATTAAGAAAAGTGGATTGGGAAAGGTATAGTTTTAGCTTTTTTCCATTTGAAATTTTGTTGTTACACTTTAATCACAAGCATATACAAAATTTTGGAAATGAGAGTATCATAACCCCTCTATTATATAGGTTATCATGTTCTTGTCAAAATCTGATGAAGATACACCATAAATCAAAAAGCTTACAAGAGTACTTCAAGAAATAGGTTTTAATTTTGGATGTATTTTGGTGTATATTGTGTTTTAATTGTGTGTGAGAGAATCATTATATATATGTGTATGCATGTATAAACACATAGTAGTGGTTAACTGGCTAACTTCATCATTTTTCTATTATGTAGAGCCATTTTATTTTCCAAAAGAGCACTCATTTTGAATATCTGAGAATTTTTTCACTCGTTCTGAATATATGAGAAATTTTGACGAACAAAGAACTCCTTATAGAAAGCCACAACCAAAGAAGTATTTCATTAATAACTTGTATTTGTATTATAATATTATAAAGTTAATGTGCTAGTTTTTGTTATCTTATTTGACTAATATTATCATAAAATTATTTTAAAGTTGTTTTGTGATATGTTAGAGAAAACCTGTTGCAAAACTTGTTGGCTTGGATTCAAGAGATGATGACCTTGACTTGGATCAACTACCTCACTAAGTCATAAATTTTCTATTTGTGTTATTAAGTCATGTATTTATCTATTGGAAGCATTTTTTATTTTTATTTTTAATTCTAGTTTTATGTATCAAATAATTTAAAATATTTTGTATGGAATTGAAGCCCGCTCACTTAGGTTTTAGACAACTTACTGTTCAACCTCAAGCAATTACAATGGATTTTGTGTTCTTCCGTCAATCAAAGATTAAACCAAATGAAATTAGAGCTCATTCCAAACAACTGAAAATGTTAATTATTTAACTAACAACCAACCATATTTTTTTCAAGGTCGATCTGAACTCAAGTGACAAAAGATAATTGAATAGCATGTCAACTAAAACCATAATAGGCCAATTTTTAGCTAGCACTATGACCTTTGTTTCAGGTTTTAAGTCGCCCAACATATACCCAACTAATAAAATTCATATTTAATAGAATATTTGATAACCCTTAGAAATTGCAACTAGCATTATGATGTTTACTAGGTTCCCAACATATGTAGATTTCTGGATTACCAAGGCTACATTTAAATTTTCGGTAATAATATATCATTTTTGTCATTATCATATGGAAATGATCGTATTTTCTTATGTTTAGACCTATCCAACTGCACTTCTAAGAGTGCAATAGTACTATTCTACTTTGTTTTCTCATTATCTTGCTTTTTTATATTATTTTGGATGACAATTTTCCCATTTTGATCAAGTCTGGTTGTAATGTCCGGACTGAGCTCAGTGCATTTCATGGCTGAAAAGCCTAAACTAAGGAAATGGAGACTACAATAGCTGAAGAATTAGCATGCATGTGTCATGCATTGTTGTCAATAGTTTAGGAATTGGATATAGGAACATGAAACTCATTGTGTTTTTATTAGACTTTTTTCTATAGAAAGAGAACGGTGCTTTGTCTTTGTGTCACAATGAATGATACCTCGATGAAAATGCTGTCAAGTTTGGCACGGGGAGGTGGAAAACAACACCAAAGTTGGGTGGTTGTGTGGGTGTTTTCTTATAGTTTTTTAAGAAAGGACTTAAACCTAGTCCTTAGAAAATCATGAAGGTTTATTAAAATACACATGGTGAGTCAAGGGAGCCTATTCTTTCAAATGTTCAAACTCTTTACGTTTCCTCTATAATGTCTACTCTACTTGATATTGTTGTTGTTGTTGAATGTTGATAGCTCTTCATGGTCTAGTATGACCTCTTCTATTATGTTGTTTGCTACAATACCTATTTTTGGTTCTATATATTCTAGTTCTATTGTTACACAATCCTTATCCTTATTTTATTCTACTTCCTCATTGATGGTTTCTAGCTCTGCTAGCACCATTACTAGCAATATTTCTTCCACTATATTTCCTACTTATACTGAGGTCCCAAGGACTATATCACAACTATTATTCTTTGATTCTAGTTCCATTAAGTATCTTCAATCTTTGGACATATTTGTTAACTTTCTTGCTTATAAGGAAAAAAACAACCTACATTATGATTTCCTTCCCAGTGCGCACATAGGTAAACCTACCCCAAACTTACGTGAAGGTCATGCCATCTATTATATATCTAAAAAGTCAATCTATGGAATTGAATTTGACAATATGTCTAGCCACAAATCACTGTGATTAATTGTAACAACCCTAGTTAAAAATCCATGTAATAAATTTAATAAAGGAAAAATAAGACCAAGGATATGGGACACCTATTCCAAGCTGAATGTTGGGAAAAAACGTAGTGATCGGGATCATTTATGATTAATAAATGGTTATGGACTTTGGAAAAGACATTGACAAAGGCAAAGATACATTTATTGACATTCATTTATGAAAATAAAGAAAAATAGGAGAAAAAGTTAGGTCACATAATTGCATGTGAGGAAAATTGAAGGAAAAATAGGGGAAAGTGAAGAAAAAGAGGCCTCAATGATAAAAAGGATTTTGAGGATCAGTTCCCAGCTTTTGTCATTGTAAGCTTTAGTTAGTTTAGCCTTTTGTCAGTTTTAGCTTGGATCTCTCTTCCATTCTCTCTCTCATACTCTTGCACACTTATAGTTTTCTTGGAGCACTCTTGGAGGATTGTGGCATACCTTGGATTTGGAGAAAGAAAGCAATGGGAAAGCAAGAAAGCACAAGAGGACAACATGAACAATAGCTACAATGAGTTTTCTTTTCAGGTATCGAGTTGCATGTATTATTTCCTTGCTAGTTTTGGCATGCATGACATATGCATGTGGTTATTTGGTTATGATCTGTTATTGGAATAGAGGATTTCTTGGATTGATAGTTGTTTTTCTTAGCCTTTCCATTTCCTAGATAGCCACGATGTTGTGGGTTTTTCCCTTTTGTTTTTTGGTTGGTGCTCATGTTCCTTATGGTTGTGGGTTGAGTTATTAGTTCTTGGAGCCTTAGTTGGAGAAACACTCTGGAAGCCCTGGAACAAATTGGGTTGAGTTACTAGTCCTAGAAGCCTTGGTTGGACAAATCCTCTGAAGCCCTTGGTGGGTTAAGTTACTATTCCTGGAGCCTTGGTTGGAAAAAATCTCTGGAGCCTTGCAAAAGTTGTGGGTTAAGTTACTAGTCCTGGAGTCAGTTTGGAACAAATGCTTTAGAGCCCCACATAGCTTGGGTAGAGATTGATCTGGTGATGGTTAGTGATTTCAGACCGTGAGGTGGAATCACTAGTTGAGGATTGAGGTGGTTTGGCCTCTGGAAGCACTGGTTAGGCTTTGGTTAGTTTATTCCATGAGATCCCACATTCATGCTTCGAATATGGTGTGGGAATGATTGGCTGAAAGAAAGATTTAGTTCAACACAATCTATGGTTAGGTGGTACGTGGAATTCCCTGACTTGGTTGGATTTTCATATGTTAATAAGAGCTCTTTTCCTCTTATAATTATGAGTATTTATGCTTGATATTCTGTGGATTTTATGGTTTTTCTATCATCATTAATACTTTGGTTATATGATGTTTATAAACATGGTTTTATGACAGATTCTATTCATGGCTCTTAACATATTTGATTAGTAAATGAATGGTTATTGAATGCATGACCTAATAGATGTATTTGTAGTTATTATGAGAAGGAAATAAACTGTCTTGTTAATTCTCAGATAAGTGCGAGACCCTATGTTCAGATGTGTATTTATGACCTATACATTACATGTTCATGACATGTTTGACAAAATTTCTATCATGATTGGGATGGGCTAGTTAAGTCAATGTTCAAGTTTTGCATCAGATGCCTTGTCTATTTTTTATTTATCATTTTTGAGAGTTTCATTAAGTTCTGGGTAGAGGCCTAGCTCCTAGCTTTGAAAAAGTGGCTCAGATCTTGCGGTCGCTAACACATAACTTAACAAATTAGTCTACAGTCATTGGGATGCAAGAAAACATGGAAGGGACTAAATGGTTTCATCTGTTGGCTTGCCTTGTCATGGGAGTGACTAAGAGCCTAAGTCAATGGAAAACTAATTTAACCTAGGGGTTGGGCACCTAGAGTGGTTGGTTAGCTCCTAAGGGTCCTGTAGTTACTGAGAAAAGTAACTTTGGGTTTGGTTTGTTGATTCCAATTCCTTAACTATACCTAGGAGGTTGAGTCATATCATAGTAACACCTCATCACATATTTACCCCGGTGGACCAATAAGCTTGGGTAAGTCTGGGAGGAGGGAATTACAGAGTGGTATCAGAGCTCCTAGGTTCAAAAATTAGATTAGATGGGAGGAATGTGTTTGTCATGCATGAATGTAGGTTGTATATGTGCTTGTTATGTATGCATGGTGATCGTCATTGTTGTCGTTGAGTTCTCATGTAGAATTTGATGATGATGTTGTTGGGATGTATTTGTCATGAATACATCATGGTTGTATATGTATTTGTTATGCATCTCAGTGTTTGTATGTTTGTTATGCATGCATGGTTATGGTTACGATTGTCCTGCATGAGGTCATGGTATGCAGTTGGTGTTGTCATGCATGATGTTGGTATATTTATACGGTTATGTGTATATAAATGTATCGTGCTAATATGGATTGACGTTGGAGATGAGATAACTTCCCCTGAACTTCACTAAGGTACGCTTGATTATGTTTATGTTTGGTTTATCTGACATAGTATGTTTGCAGGAAGAAGATCAAGATGACTAGAAAAATGGTGGACTACAATTCATGTGACTTTGCCTATAGATAACATGAGAAGCATGGTGATGAGTACTCCCCTCACATAGAAGATACATTGAGAAGTTTGAAGGCAAAAATAAGGAGTTGCAAAGCAGATAATGATAGAATCATTCAGTCACATGAGAGACTTGCTAGGGAATATGAGAAAGAAGTTGAGGTTAATGTAGCCATTCTTTAGAGTCTATCATATACGTAGAGACAGGGAAAACTTAGGATCAATCATGGATAGGAGGAAATGAAAAATGGTGCATATGGCAGCATGTATCAATCAGGACACAGGTTGGATAGAGAAGATATAGTTAGAGATGGAAGATTTCTAGATACACTTGACTGGAGGGTTTGTGATCATGGGTTCTATCCTAGTTTTAGTTTAGAGACATGGAAAATTTTAGGGGCTAATATTTGCAGGTGGGCTAATTTTCCATGATTTTTCCAAAAAAAAGATTCACCAATTTCAAATTTTTATAAAAATGATTCGCCCAAATTTTACAATATAAATTTATTTTACCTTAAACATTGCCAACGTTATAGACAGTATATATAAATTCATTATAAATTTGAATAATTTTACAAATACATCAATAAACATTTTATAGTTTTCATATTAGAGAATAGTGAGATTCGCCAATGTTTTTAAACTTCAAGATAACTTTCCATCCTTAAAATTTCCCCTAGAAGCAGTATGGTCATCACCGTCACCATCCATATAGGAGGAGTGAGAAGTAGTATTTTCCAGAAGAATTCAAGAAAGAAAAACCACCTACATTTGATGGAGAAATGAAGAAGTCATAGGATGCAAAATCTTGGTTTCTTGGGATGAATAAGTTCTTCAGATTGCATGACTATTCAGAGAACATGAAAGCCAAAATAAATACATTCAATCTTAAAGGTAAAACAAACATTTGGTGGGAATATGTGAAGAATGTTAAAGGCATTTGGGAAGAAGAGTTGACTTGGAGGGAGTTTGAAATAATTTTCAGGAAGAAGGATCTATCTGAGAGATACTATGATGATAGGGTGAAGGAGTTCTATGAGTTGAAAATGGGATCTATGACTGACGAGAAGTACACTAGCAGATTCCTAGAGTTGTTCAGGTATGTGCCTTACCTGAAGGAGGAGGAAGCTAAGATTTAGAGATTCATCAGTGGGTTGCTGGTAGCATTCAAAGATAGAATTGAGTTTGACGAGCATAGACCATTGGAGGAAGCCATTAGGAAGTTGAAGCATTGTTATGAGCAATTGAAGTGCAGGTCAAAATATAAACAAGATTAGAAAGGTAATGACAAGACTAAGGGAAAATGGGATAAGAAGCGAGGAAGACAACATGACACATGTAACAAAGAGAATGTAGCACCACACAAGAATTTCAATGCATCTGACAGAGGATAGGGATTTCAGTTTGAAGAGCAGAAAAAGGGTGATGGCAAGAAGCCTTTACAGTGTTGGACTTGTGGCAAGGATCATCACATGAGATATTTTCCACAACATTAAGGTGGAAGACCATAAATTTGCAATGCTCAAGAGGTACATATATTGGGGGATGTTGGGCAGAGTATTCCTTGAATTTATGCAGCGTTGGATAACAGATAGGTAGATCATCACGCATCTATTATCGATATGGATGATACGCTTTGTGATCAAGTTGTTTCTATTTTGATTGACCTTGGATCTAATTATAGTTATGTTAATACTGACCTGGTGGAGTAAGTGTTATTTGAATAAAGAAGTGCATGAAAAGTATTGGTTAGTGCAGTTGGATACAGGTACTAAGAAAAGGGTTCATCATTGGGTAAGAGCTTGTGCATTTTAGTTGAATGGTATGCCTACATCAACACATTTGAATTTTCTTCAGTTGGGATCATATAGTATGTTGTTGGGTATGGATTGGTTGTATGTTCACAGGACAAAGGTGGATTGTTATGAAAAGGCTATTGAATTCTTGGAGGACAATGGAGAACAGAGATCCATACATGGTAAAAAGAATACAACATCTATTAGGATGGTTACAACTATGCAGGCAAAGCATAGTCGCAAGAAAGGGTGAGTATTATTTGCAGTGCATATTTCTAGTGAAAAAATTAAGGACGTTGAGGATGCAGAGGTCTTGAACAGGTACCCATTTTTGCAACAGTTTCAGGATGTATTCCTAGCAGATATTTCAGATTTATTGCCTCACATGTAAGTGGAATGTTTTATTGAGTTGGTACCAGGAGCAACACCAGTATCAAAGAAACCATACAGGATGAGCACTCTAGAGTTAATGGAATTGAAATTGCAGTTGAAAGAAACGCTTGAAAAGGGATACATAAGACCAAGTGTATCATTGTGGGGTGCACCGATATTGTTTGTGAAGAATAAGGATGGTACTCTCATGTTGTGCATTGAACACAAGCAACTGAACAAGGTGACAATCAAGAACAAGTATCTGGTGTTAATGATTGATGACTTGTTTGACAAGTTGAATGGAGCAACAATGTTCTCAAAGATTGATTTGAGATTAGGATACCATCAAGTATGCATTAAAGAAGAGGACATCTACAAGAATGAATCCTGGACCATGTATGGGAATTATGAGTATGGTTTAGTTCCTTTTGGTCTAACTAATGCTCCAACTACTTTTATGTGCTTGATGAATAGTGTGTTGAGTCCTTATTTGGGAAAATTTGTGATTGTATTTATTGATGATACACTCATATATTCTAAGAATGAGGAAGAGCATGCCGAACACTTAGTAGAAGTATTGAGATTGCTAAGAGAGCATCAGTTGTATTGCAAGCTTAGAAAATGTACTTTTTTTTCAAACAAAGGTACACTATTTGGGACATGTCTCCAAAGAAGGCGTAACAATGGATCCAGAAAATATCAAAGCTATCATGGAATGGGCAACTCCTAGGAATGTGGATGAGGTTAGATCATTCATGGGGTTAGAAGGTTATTATAGGAGGTTCATTAGGAACTTATCACATATTTCCTATCTTATTACATCATTCCAGAGGAAAGGAAAGAAATTTGAATGGATAGAGAAATGTGCAACAAGTTTTGAGTAGTTGAAGCAGTTGCTGACAAATGCTCTAGTTCTAAAGATTGCAGATCTAGATAAAGAGTTTGTGGTGTGCATAGATTCTTACAAGAGAGAGCTTGATGGGGTTCTTATGTAGGAAGGATAGGTAGTATGCTATGAGTTAAGGAAATTGAATGAACACGAGCAATACTATGTGACACATGATATTGAGTTGGAAGCAATTATTCATGCACTAAAGATGCAGAGACACTATCTTTTGGCAAGAGGTTCATTACGATGAGTGATCACATTAGGCTGAGATACTTGTTTGATCAATCGAATCTGAATTCCAAGCAAGCTAGATGATTGGCTATAATCATTGAGTTTGACTTTGAAATCAGCTACATTAAGGGTAGAGAAAACAAGGTTGCAGATGCTCTTAACATGAGAGTACAAGTAAATCACATAGAAACTATGACTTCATATGGAACAGATTTACAGGATCAGATATTGCAACGAGGACAATAAGATGAAAGGTACCAATAGCTTAGGCACAAGTTACATCAATAGGGTACAGGTGAACAAGATGTGGACTATCATCTCACGACATATGTTTTGGTGATATTTAGGGAGATGAGCTATGTGCCAGGCAATAATGAAGTCAAGAAGCTTATCTTGCAAGAATTTCATGCTAATCCATATTCAGGTTACTCAGGATATCAAAAGACATTGACAACTGTGAAGAAGTTCTAATACTTGTTGAATTTGAAGAAAGAGGTGGCACATTTTGTTGTGAGATGCTTGGATTGTTAATAAGTAAAAGTAGAGTGTAAGCATCCAAGAGGATTACTATAGACAATTTCGATTCCAGAGTGGAAATGGGAGGTCATTTCCATGGACTTTATTACAAGTTTTCTGAGGACATCTAGATAACATGATTCTATTATGGTTGTGGTTGACATGTTGACAAAGCAAGTGAACCTCATTCCAGTAAAGTCTACAAATTCAGCAAGTGAAGTAGCATATGTCTTCATTAAAGTTGTAGTGAGTTTGCATGGTGTTCCAAAGAATATCGCGTCAGATAGGGATGCCAAGTTCACTTCTAGGTTTTGGAAAGAGTTATTTGTAGGTTTGGGTACAAAGTTGGCCTTTAGTAAAGCCTATCATCCGAAGATAGATGGATAGATAGAGAGGGTCAACAATATTTTTGGAGGACATGTTGAGGATGTACGTCATGCATCAACAATGAAAGTGGGAAAAGTATCGTCCACTGGTGGAGTTTGCATATAACAATGGGTATCATAAATCTTTGAAGATGAGTTCATTTGAGGCACTTTATGGGTATAGTTTTAATACTCCTATCAATTGGAGCATTCCAATGAACAAGGTATTGATAGTATTATACACGTTGGCAAAGATGGAACGAGAAATGCAGGTTTTCAAGAAGAATCTAAAGGTAGCACAAGTCAGGCAGAAGAACTATGCAACTCAACACAAGGTGTTTAAGGATTTTTAAGTTGGGGAACATGTGTATTTACGCATCAAGCCCAAGAAGAGCTCCTGAGGATTGGATCATGTGTCAAGCTAACAACTCAATATTGTTAAGCTAACAACTCAATATTGTGGACCTTTCAAGATTCTTAAGAGGATTAGACCAGTAGCCTACCAACTTGCACTACATCCAACAATTAAAGACCATGATGTTTTCCATGTGTCATTTCTTGAAATATATGTGAAATATGTTGATCATGTTATTGATTGGTCTGTATTGTAGGTGGAGCCAGAAGGAGAATTCCAGCTGGAACCTCAGTGCATTTTGTAGCGAAATATACTCATGCTCCAAAATTGATAAATCGAACAAGTATCCTTATCTATTTGCTGGTTGAGCATATGTATTTTGGTATATGTTTTCGTGTTCTGTCTTAGTTATGTCTATATATGAATATGTATGTATGTAAATACCGCATTTAGCTATGTCATAAGGCTCCAATAAGTAGTATGGTGTTCATGATATGTTGGTTATGTTTTAGCACATGGATATGAGGTAAACGCTATATTTAGCTATGTTATAAAGCTCCATAGGCAACATGTGTTTGATGGTTTATAAATGTCATTGAACACCGAGGATAGTTTTCCCCCAAGGGGGAGGGTTCTGTAACTAATCTGGTTAGAAATACATGTAATAAAGTTAATAAAGGCTAAATAAGACCAAGGTCATGGGACACATATTCCAAGTTGAATGTTGGGAAAAGACATAGTGATGGGGATCACTTATGATTAATAAATGGCTATGGAAATTGGCAAAGGCAAAGAGGCATTTATTGGCATTTATTTATAAAAATAAAGGAAAATAGGAGAAAAGGAAGGTGAAGGGTCACAAAATTGCATGTGAGGAAAATTGAAGGAAAAATAGGGGAAAAAGCAGGAAAAGAGGCCTCAATGATAAAAAGGCTTCTGAGGATCAGTTCACAACTTTTGTCAGTGTAAGCTTTAGTTAGTTTAACCTTTTGTTAGTTTTAGCTTGGAGCTCTCTTCTATTCTCTCTCTCATACTCTTGCACGCTTAGAGTTTTCTTGGAGCATGATCAACAACTACAATGAGTTTGCTTTGCAGGTACCAAGTTTCATGTATGATTTTCTTGCTAGTTTTTACATTCATGGCATATGCATGTGGTTATTTGGTTATGATCTGTCATTAACATGGAGGATTGCCTGGATTAACAATGGTTTTTCCTAGCCTTTCCATTTCCTGGACAACCATGGTGTTGTGGGTTTTTCTCTTTTATTTTTTTGATTGGTGCTCATGTTCCTTATGGCTAAGGGTTGAGTTATTAGTTCTTGGAGCCTTGGTTGGAAAAATGCCCTAGAATCCCTGGAACAACTTGGGTTGAGATACTAGTCTTAGAAGCCTTGGTTAGATAGATGCTCTGGAGCCCTTGGTGAGTTGAGTTACTAGTCCTGGATGCGACAATTGTGGGTTGAGTTACTAGTCCTAGAGCTAGGTTGGAACGAATGCTTTGGATCCCTTGACAACTTGGGTAGAGAGCAATCTGGTGATGGTTAGTGATGTTTGATAGTGAGGTGGAATCATTGGTTGAGAGTTGAGGTGGTTTGGCCTTTGGAAGCCTTGGTTTGGTTTTGGTTGGTTTATTCCATGAGATGCCACATTCATGCTTGGAATATGACACAAGCGTGATTGGTTGAAAGAAATATTTGGTTCAACCTAATCTATGGTCGAGTGGTACCTGTAAGTCCCTAACTTGGGTGGATTTTCATATGTTAATAAAATCTCTTTTCCTCTTGTAATTCATGAGTATTTATGCTTGATATATGTGGCTTTTATGGTTGTTTTATCATCGTTATTATTCTGGTTATATGTTGGTTATAAGCATGGTTTTATGACATATTCTATTCATGGCTCTTAACATATTTTGACTAGTAAATGAATGGTTATTCAATGCATGACCTAATAGATCTCTTTGCAACTATTATGAGAGGGCAATCAACCTTCTTTTTGACTCTTAGATAAGTATCAGACCCATATGTTTAGATGTGTATTTATGACCTGTACATTACATGTTCATGATGTGTTTGACGAAATTTTTGTCATGGTTGGGATGGGTCATGTTAAGTCCTTGTTCAATTTTTGCATTAGAGGTCTTGTCTCTTTGTTATTTATCATTTTTGAGAGTTTCATTAAGTTCTGGGTAGAGGACTGGGTCCTAGCCCCGAAAATGTGGCTAAGATCTCAAGGTCGCTAACACATAACTAAGTAAATTAGTCTACAGCCATTAGGATGCAAAATTATGGGAGCGAATGAAGGGTTTTAGCCACTCACTTGCCTTGTCGTGGGAGCGACTAAGAGCCTAGGTCAGTGAAAAAGTAAGTTAACTTAGGGGTTGGGCACCTAGAGTGGTTGGTTAGCTCCTGGGGGTCTTGTAGCTACCAAGGAAGGTCAATTTGGGTTCGGTTCGTCGATTCCACTTCCTTAACTGTACATAGGAAGTTGAGTCATATCATAGTAACTCTTCATCACATATTTACCCTTTTACTCCTTCGCACGAGCCTCTTCTCTCTGCTGCCTAGAGTTTTCATTTCATTTACACCATGAGCCATTGCCTCTAGCATTCAACTTCTAGGCCCTTTTCTAGCTTAGTGTGTCGCGCAAATCAAATGTCTTTTTCATGACCCTTGTAGTCAGAGTTCTTAGGAATATTGAGTCCTCTAAGAATTAATGTGTCACTAGGAAATAACATGTCATTCATATCATTCATATCATTCACATATTTGGAACAGAACATCGCTCACTATAAAAATTCAATTTTACATAGTTATTCTCCGTAATTGTTTTGGTGTTAGAACATTGCTCATCATATATATTCCTTTTGAAATGTTACTTATATTACTTCATCAAACAAATAAGTACATCATAAAACAATCATATCACATGAGCAACAAGGTACTGAGGAACTCTTCGGCCAAAAAAATAATAATTCAAATATGCATGTTATGAGCCAAATTAGTTCATTATCCGAGTATTCGAAATAAAAATAAAATAAAATAAAAAAATCATAAAGATACAATAATTATTGATATTGAACGAGACAATAATTATTGATATTGAACGAGATGATGATTACAATGGTATGTGATGTTGTATATAAATATAATAATCATGTACTTAAAATGACATATTATATATTGTATTATTATCATGTAACACAGTTTTATGTACATTACATGTCTTGATGATTACAATAGCATGTGATGTTGACTATAAATATAATAGTCATGTACTTAAAAGGACATATTATATATGGTATTATTATCATGTAATGCGGCTTTATGCCGAGATATAAATAGTGAAATTTGCACTCAAATTTCATTGAAAGGGACTCGCTGCTTAATCATAACCCCAAAAAATATAATTATTTTCCAGACAAACTATTAACTTGAAGACAACTTTAATATCATCATTTAAAAATGTTACGAACGCTCTAGTAATATTAAAAATAATTTAAAGAAATTTCATACTAAAAATAATAGTGTAGTGTTGGCAACGGGTATCTTTTTCGAATTTATTTACCCAACCAAATTTAGATATAACCGTTCCTCCATGCATCCTTGTCTCCGCGTTGCACGGACATCAAATCGTGTCATCCCGCTTGCGGCTATACAAGGTTGTTATCAGTATGTCTAGCACGAACATGAAGGATTTTGGATGAGTATATTTATTTGTTTTGAGAAAATTTTAAATGTTTATGATATAATTTGAGGATATTTAGCAACGTCGTGTAGTTTGTTATTTTTTAATTTAGTTTAATAAAATGTTTTTTTTTATGTATTTTACACAAAAATAAATAAATTGTAAAATGAGTTATATGAATATTTGTTTAATTTTTTTTAATTAATTTTTTTAATATAATTAAATATTTTTTGGTAGATAAAGGTTAAGTCTAATAAACCCTCATGCAGGTGTTTAAGTGTCATCACACAAAAGAAGAACTGGTGAATGTCGTTTTTTGGCAAGTACGCTGCTCGACATTAGCAGTGTCCAAGCTACTTAACATGGCATATCGTCTTCCGTATCAATTTATATGACCAGGTTGGTAACATGACTATCTTGTGACTTTTATATGGAGATGCTTATGATATTTGCTACACTTGGATTGCGGTAGCCATTTACTTTGCTTGGTTTTTGTCTTGGTTTGGGAATGTTCCTTTGGCTCTGTGTATGGGTTATGTGGTCGGAGTTGATCCACATCTTGGTGCTATTTGCTTTCTCCATCTATTTATTATATCATATATTTGCTACCCACTTCACACCCTCTTCTAGGCGTCCTCATGCATCTTGGCATTGAGTTTTTACTTTGCCATTGTTTACCTACTTCTCTTGAGGGACTTTCTGATTTGGTCACTTGTGGGTATCTGCTCTGTCCAAAGCTCACCAATCGTTTTTATATCTCTCAGCCCTGCAAGCAGATTAGTTTTTGTTTGGGTGATATATGGTGGACATGTAAGGGTTGTTTTTGCCTTTGCTGATGTGTTGGAGTTTAGCATTTTCAATTTCTTGGTTGTTTGAATTGGGCTCTCTAGTTAATTTCCCCCATTTCATTCTGAAACTCTCAGCATTGGACTCTCTGTATTTCCTAGCTTATTCTTCTGGTATATCCATGAAAACTTTGAATTATTGGGGTGGTAGGTGGCTATTATTTCATCTCATTGAATATGACACATGCCATATATTTTCTACAGTATCTCGGATCAACGTTTTATGTTCTATGGGTTTCCTCAGCTTTCTATCTTTCATGATCTGGCTTTATTATTGACTGACATTCCTTTTATTACCTTTTTCGGGGGATGTTTTGACGACGCTTCCATAAAGGGTTTTATTCCTTACCTGTGCCAATCCCTAGATGTTTGTGTAATTTGTCAGTTTGTACAAGGATGAGTCATCTACATTAACTTTCCTAGTGTGCTTATCTATTTGCTGCATCTACCTTATGTATATTGTATTTACTTTGCACACTTGGTTACCTGACATGGTTGTCCGGTTTTGGGGGGGTCTTTATTGTGGGGTCTCATCATGTTGGGTGGTATGGATATCCTAAATTCCAACACGTTGGCACATGAGGCTTTCATTAAAGCCACCATGGAGGCCGAGTCACACAGGTTTAATGGTAATGGGGATGGTCATCGTAATGGCACACAATCTCTTGATGGTTGACACACCATTCTAGGGGATGTGTCTGCACCAGGTGGTTATCATGCATCTCTTGATCCGTGGGGTGGCACTCATGCAAAGCATGAACGACGATCTGGCCATTGGGTTCGCTCTATCAGAACAACGTCCCCACCTCCCACTCTGGTTTTTGATTTTGAGAAGTTGAGTGATCGTATTACTAGCCTGCAAAAATGTGCACTTGTTGGGTGTTGGCATTTATCTGATAAAAGTGATTCAATCATGAGACCTTGGGTTGAGTAGAAGTGGAAGTCCATATTGGGTTATATGCCGGCGGTTGTGAGGCTGCTTGGGGGCTGGTATAGTTTCCATTTCCTTAGTCAGGAAGACCTGCAGAAGATTAAAACTATTACATGGATCCATGGCCGGAGCTTCTTGGAGCTTCATTCATGGTTTATTGGGTTCAATTCCCTTAATAACACCCTGCAAAATAAATTAATTTGGGTGAAGTTGCCTGGCTTGCCTATAGAGCTATGGACGAAACAGGCTTTGGAGGATATTGGTATCGTGATAAGGAAATTTAAATATGTTGATCCATAGTGCTTAGGGGCCCCTGATAAACGGGTCACAGGGATTCTATTGAAAAAGAATATCGAGGGGGCTTCTCGAATCATATTAGATTTCAATGGGGGAGACATTTCTCACACAGAGGTTGGATTATTGGGGCGTACCCTTTCGCTGCTCTTACTACCATCAAACTGGACATATTGTGGCTAATTTCCCGTAGCATAGGGATAGTAGAAATAATAGTTGGAACTGTATGTGGGCACCGATCAAGTTGCAACATGCTGATGCATATCTATGGGGTCAAGATCTACGTCGTCATACAGGTAATTATTATGGAACTCATCCTTCGCGCTATTCTATTCACGGTTCCTCACGTGATGGTATATCCCCTGTCATCATTCCGTCATGCCCTTTTTCCTCTGAGAAATCTAATCCCCCTGGACTTCGCTCTCCTGGTTCGCCTATTCGTCCTCCATCCATGGGTTATTCTTCACCTGGCCATGCCAACCCCAAGCTGTATCTGGTACATGATGTACCATCCACATCATATGTTACCTATATTCCATCTCCTCTACATATTCATAAACCTTAGAGTCCATGCATTAGTAGTAGCCCTCCCATCACTCCGAGGACCTCGCCTACCAACTATGTGGGTAGTGATTTGGAATTTTTACTTAACAGGAAAACCCTTGACCTACGGTCTCTTACCATTCATAAGCCTCTGATTATTTCTTCTCCCCATATCAACCCCACCTCGGCGGGGAACATTACTATCAGGTGTAAAGGCAACCATGGTAGTTGCCATTTTCGAGGATAAGCCAAACATAATACTTCTAATTCCCCTATAGATATTTTTCTTGTCGATGTGCCTATTGCTGATATACCTTCCACTCGGGCCCTTGGAGCACGAATGCCCACACAGGGTGTGCGATGACTGCTATTTTATCTCTTAACATCTAGGGTTTGGAAACCCCCTCAAATTTCCTGGCTCTCAAGCAAATTTTTCTTTCTATACACACTTGTATCATTTTACTTTAAGAAACCATGAATTCGGTTCCTCATGTTGTTGTTTATTTTTAGAAAATGCTCCCGCATTGGTACATTGCTGCCACAGCTATAGTTGGACATTCTGGTGGCCATGTGGTTTTATGGGATCCACTCTGGGTTTGGGAAAAATCCTTTTCTTGTTCAGCCAGTATCTTGATTGAGGGGTATTTTCGTGGGAAACCAGAACGTATCCACATTCTGAACCTATATGGTCCATATAGGAACATGATCGTCTTTTGGGAGGCAGTGTTTGTTTTTGGTATTATGAACCTAGCTTCTTTGATTATAGTGGGGGATTTTAACTGCACTGTTGGTTTGGATGAAGTATGGGGGAGAACTGTTCCCACTTGGGATAATGATAGAAAGGGGAGGCATGCATTGCGAAAAGGTTGGATCATTTCATTATTCATGAGATTTTGATGGAGTGCTTGGGAAATGTATATTCAGATGTTATCAATAATTTTCTCTTTGGTCATAGACCCATTGTTCTGTATTGGCAAGCGGGGATATATAGGTATGGACTGCCATTTAAATTAAACCGAACCTGGCTTGATGATTAAGATTTCAATGATTTTGTTCACATGATATGGTCTTGGGCTCACACATCCGGGCTTCCCCCTATGGAACATATTTTGGCTAAGCTGGACATCCTTAGAGAGAATGTAAAAGCATGGTAAAGACAAAAGGTACAGACACAACATAAGGATCTTAGGGATATCCAATGAGAACTAGACTCTCTACTGCCTCGGATGTCCTCACTTCTCTTCATGGGGATATCAAGTCTCGCATTCAAGCTCTAGAAATAGAAAAAAAGATATTTTATCTGCCATTGAAGCCTCATGGAATTTGAAGAGTCGAGCAATTTGGATTAAGGAAGGAGACAAAAATACAAAGTTTTTTCATTGATATGCAAATCATGGACGCAATATCAACTCCATTTGGGAAATATATGATGTGAATGGTAGTGTTACCAAACCGAAGAGGACATAAGTGGCACTGCCGTTGCACATTTTCAAAGTGCATATGAATGTAAAGGAGAGGGTGATGTGGGAGATTTGATATGGGCCGTAGAACTGTTTCCAACTATGTTTGATGCCGAAGACAATGATTTTTTTTAAAATAGGTCACTGAAGAAGAAATTATAGAGGTCTTAAAATCCTTTAAGAGGGATAAAATCCTAGGTCCAGACGGGTGGTCAGTTGAGATTTTTACCCACTTTTTTGAAATATTTAAAAATGACCTTTTGAAGATGGTGGAGGAGACAAGGATCAAGGGGGATATCCATCTGCACATAAATTCATCATATATTACTCTTATTCCTAAGAAATATCCATATTCGACATTCAATGATTACAGACCCATTTCACTTTGCAATCTTGTCTATAAGATTATCTCAAAAACCATTACTATCCGAATGAGGTGCATTTTGGCCAAGTTTATATCACCAGAGCAATTTGGGTTTTTATAGGATCAACAAATCCATGAAATTGTTTCCATCACATAGGAATGTATGCATTCTATCCACACAAAGCACATCAATGATGCCATTATGAAGTTGGATCTGTAGAAGGCGTATGACTTCTTAGATTGGAGTTATTTGAGAATGGTCTTGTTCAAAATTGGTTTGCAACCCAGATATGTGAATTGGGTCATGGCTTGTGTCTTGAATATAAACTACGAAGTCATTATCAATGGATATCCAACACACTTTTTCCGGGTTGGACGTGGATTGCATCAGGGATGCTCACTTTCTCCCCTCCTGTTCATATTGGCTATGGATGGTTTGAGTTTATGCATAAAAAAGCGGTGGGGGATGATCACATTCAGGCACTGGTTATGGGTAATAATATCAAAATATCACATGGATTTTTTGTTGATGATGTTCTCATCATGGGAATGCTAAACCGCCTTTCATGGCTAAACCTTGATCATATTTTTAACAATTTACTATTGCTTCTGGCTTGAGTATGAATATGCATACATCCATACTATATCATGATTCTGGCGATATGGTAGTCATAGATTATATCAAAAATCTCTTTGGCATTGAAGTGGAACCAATGCTGATTGGTATCCAATATCTTGGATACCGCATTAAACCAAATGGCTATAGGAACTCCGATTGACAATGGCTGGTCGATCGATTCGTCAAACGGGTTGCTAGATGGGAATTCCATTGTCCGTCCTTGCGGGGCAGAGTGATTCTCACACAGGCTTTACTTGCTCAACTAGGGGTATATTGGGCACACTTATATGAGATCCCTACGGCCATCATAAACAACATTAATCGCATTATGGCCAAGTTTATATGGACTGGTTGCAATGGACAAAACAAAATTCACTTAACTAAAATGTCTCATATTGCATGCCCAAAAAGTATGGGGGGATGGGGTATAATGAATTTAAAATCCTTTGGATTTTCACTGCTAGTGAAATCACTTTGGCGTGCCATCTTCGGATCCGGTATATGGAGCAAGGTGATAAAACATAAATATATGAAAAATCGAGATTTTCTATTTTGGTACCGCAATCACGGCATTGGTATATGAAGTGGTTCATCCATCTGGAACAATATGCAAAAGGTGTCAAATTTATTCATTCAGCAATTGGTGTGGAGTATGGGATCGAGACACTCTATTATCATTGGGGTGGACCAGATACTGGGCATCGGTGGGGACTACTGTTTTTCTGATACTTTACTTGCTTTTCTTTATGATCATGACATCTTTCTATGGAACCAACTGATTAAATCATGGAGGGATAGATATCCCATACAGAAAACTTCACATGAATTGGGAATGGCCAGTAACCTGGCTATGGAATGGAAGCATGTTTGTGTTGGCTATAAAGTACTGGGCATATGCCAGGAGGACATTGGGATAAAATGGTGTGGGCGGGGTGTTGTCACAAAATCACACACTAAGGGCTGCAAACTAGTGATATCTTATGCAACTGTTTCAGACCAGGCTTTAGACCAAAGATTAGCCTCCTTGGTCAGAGAGGGCTCTCTCACAAACTTCTGATAAGAATTAATCACAATAACAGAGGGCTAACTCTTTACACACTTATGAAAATAAAGCTGGTTGGACACACATCAAATTTGGTCTTCATTGGGCTATGGAGTCTAACACACTTAGTAAACAAATACACAGTCATTTCATGGAAGTCAAGGCTCTTTGCATTGATTGTTCAAACATACTTCACAAAAACCACAGCTTGCCAAACACACAGGAAGTCAGAGCATATGATATGAATTCTGAGTGATTGTGTTACAACAAGGCTGTACGAGAACATTAACACAAACTACAGCTTGCCAAAACATACAGGAAGTCAGAGCATTAGAAATGAATTCTGAGTGATTATGTTCTAACAAGGCTGTACCAGAACATTAAGAAAATAAAACACCATCATAATTGAACAATAATCCATTGAGAATCTTGAGAAGAAACAACAGCTGCTTTACTATTACTGTAATAAGTCTGTACATACACCAATATGAGAACTCTGTCTTTTCATAAAATCTCCAACCCTTGATACATCCAAGTTCTTGCTATATATAGGAAATAAAGCTATCCCTATCTTGAGTCTCCTCAACAAACATGAAGGGAGCTCGAAAACTTAAAATTAACTACCTTATCCGTATTGAAACTAATTTACTAAATACAGAGGTATTGCTTTTAATGCAAAGAGTCCTAGTTCTAATCCAATTCTGCTTCTTTCTCCTTGTTTACTTGATTCTTTCTTGATTTCTGACAGTTGTGTTCTTCATGTAGGAGCTGAAATGTATCTTGAGGAGCATTCGTTGTACTTGCTGTCTTGGATCCTGAATGTGTTGCTGACTCAACCATTTGTTGCAGAAATATCCTCTGTTTTCCCGGTCCCTGTTTTGCTCCATGTTCTTTTTCCAACAACATATGCTTTAAGCTGTATTAATGACCTTTAATGACCATGCCATACACCATCTGCCTGAATAATAAAGATGCTTTTCGAATACTGCCAGGTGTAGAACTCAAAACCCTGGTGAGCCTACCAGAAAACCCTAATTCTGCGGTCATAAAGGAGCTTCATGGAACTTGGTAAAAACAACAGATCTTACCTTTATGCATTGAGGTTTACACTTGTCAACTTTTGAAGGCTTAAGCAATCATGGTGATTCCCTTTCCATCCTCGAAGCCTTTCTCCACAAAATTTGGTGACCTCAGCAATGTTTTCAAATTTTCTCTTAAAAATAGTCACCTACAGCAGTTTCGTAGCGCGCTACGAAACTGCTGTTTCTTGCAAAATCACAAAATCACAGTCTTCAATCATTTCAGACTGTCACATCTTTTCTTTTGATCCAAAAATAGCATACTATCCTTTCCTCAAAAAACATTAATGAACTTTAAAAAACATGAAACAAAACTTGGTGCAATAATGAAAATAAATTCATTTGGCAGCTAACTGGCCTAGCTGAGCCTTCAGTTTGGCCAGTTCATTTTCCATAGCAGCAATCTCGGACACTGTCTTTTCATAATTTGCCAACTCTTGGTCAGCTGCTTCCCATTTTTCCTTAGAGGATGAGGTTTTTCCTTTCTTAACTAAAGGAGTCTTTACTTTTACTTCTTTCTTTCTTGTCTCCTTTGTCTCTTTGGTCTGAGCTACCTGTTTTTCTTTTTGTTTGGTCTGCTCTCTGGTATAAATTATTCTTTTAGTCTCCTGTACCTTTTCTACCTTTACTGCCTTTTCTGCCTTCTTTGCCTTGTCTACTTTTTCTATCCTTTCTGGTTTCTTTATCTCAGGCAATGGTTTAGTTTGTTTTGTTATTGCCTTGGCAGTCTCCTCACCCTTTGGAATTTGTTCTGCTGCTTGTGCTTGACCTCTAGTAATTGGCCTTCTGGGCCTCACCATGAATTCCTTTCCCGCTTCTTCGAATCTGAGCCTTTTGGAGGCTTTAGATTTCTTAGAACTGTCAGGAGATGAATGTGTTAGGTCTATTGGCACGGGCTCCACTTGTACAGAAGTAGCTTGTTCAAAGTCAATGGCTTCTAACAAATCTTTAAGGCTACCCTTTGACATGGGGCTGTCCTCTGTTGCAATTGACTTTCCCTTTTCCTTGTTCAACTGGCTCCTTGTTCTGATTTTGGTTTGCTGTGCTATTTCCTTTGGCTTGGATGCCACTTTCTGGTATTTCATCTTTTGCTCAGATGGTTTTGGTGTTTCTTTGATAACTATGGGTTTCCTTGATTGTTTTGTTTTATTCTTTATTTTCTTACGGTCTTTAGCCTGCTGCTTAGGCTCAGCCACTGTGGGCTCTTCAACTATTGTTTCCAGTACAGGTTCCTCAACCATTGCAGACTCTTGAGTCTCTTTTTCCTTTTCTCTGTCTGGTAAAGGGGTTAGACCGGTTTTACTTTGGAAACCCGACATGAAGATAAATGAATCCCAATCCCTTCCAATCTTATTCAGGCTATCTAATACCAGTAACTTGATTAGGCCATGATGAAAAAGAGACGTTTCATGATTTTCCTTTTTATACTGAACCTTGTCACACATTTTGCCTAGACTCCTAAACAGATAGAAAGGAATATCTATGGAGGTCTTTCTTGTGAAGTGTAACAGAAGCTTGAAATGGTAGGAGTATATTTTTGTATACCAGCCCTCACAAGTGAGGTACTTCTGAATAGCTGTAAGTAGTAGAGCATACTGCTCTTTGATATAATGCCTGGGAATTGCCTTAGAAAGGTCCTGGTTGACATATTGCTCTTTCAGAAATTCTTTGCACGGTGTTGTATCAAACTTGTAGTTTTTGAACCACTCCTGACCACTCCTTGGAATCTCGGTAACAGTAGAGATAACTTGTGGAGAAACAGGGAATTCTAATAATGAAACTTTAGAATTTAGACCACTAAAGTTCAGAGCAAAAGCTTTGGTTACCTCCGTATGCCCGCCCTTTAGTTTCTCACAAAACCTCCAGCAACCGGCTTGTTTGAACGCTCGAGCAACACTTTCATCCCTTAGCGTGAGGTCGAGTCCCTCTGGTTCAGTCCTTAAGCATCTCCCGGATCTATTCTCTCGTTTTTCCATCTTGCTCAGAAAAATCTTTGCACAGAAACTCAATCAGCAATTACAAATCTCTCAACAGCTTTGGCTTTCAGAATGCGGGCTCGCTTGCAGTAGACTTTCTTTTGAATAAGAATTCGGGCGGCTTCCTTTTGTTTTTTGAAACACTTAGCATGGGATAGGCACGTTATGCAGTCATGAATAAACATAATTGCACCACCTTACCTCATAAGATTGATTAACATCATAGACATGTGTGTGATCCTATTCAAATGGCGGGATGGATCCTATTATGATCTAGATGGGATGTCGACTGACATATCTAAACGGTTTTTTGATGACTCACACCCCAAGATTTGACACTTCAAGACAATGTACTGCAGAAAATACCCGAATCCCCGATTTCGTAGCGCTGGCAATCATGAAATGACATGCCGCGCTACGCAATGGCTGCTCAGGAATGGTGGAAAATAATTCCACAGTTAAAACAGGCCAATCATATTTATGCTACGCAACTGTGCAATTTCAAAATGATATAATCAAGACTAGATATGCTATGGGAGATGGAAACTAACGATTTTTAACAAGGACATACCTCAATATCTTTGGAAAAGACTAATTTTAAAGTAATAAACCTAAACAACCTATTGATTTGAACCAAAAATTTATATATGGATCTTTGTACATAGATGAACTTGTAACCTTAAGTGATAACACGGGGAAAATGAAGGCTGGTAATATAAGGGTGGCTGATGTATATATTGCTTTATGTGGAGGCGACGACAACAATATGGAGAACTTGATTCTTATTGCTCTCTGGAAAAACCATATTCCTATTAAAATCCTCTATTTCTCATGTTTAGTATATCATAACAAGAATCTCATGTGGGAGAATTTGCAAAAGCGTTAATGGCACGGGCCTAGTATATGTGTGATCTGCAATCAGGAGGTGGAGAACAATGATCATATGTTTCTCAAATGTAAAAAGGTGATCCAGGTATGGATTAAATTAGCTATATATTTTGGTTTTCCATTTAATAATTATCATGACATTGCAAATTGTATGGGGTGGTGGAGTAAACAGAAACCTGCATGGAGGATCATACCATACTTTCTCTTCTAGACCATTTGGAAATGGAGAAATAAGTTTATTTTTGAGAATAGGATTGAGGATTTTGGACTAGTACATGGGAAAATCATCTCATTATATGCTTTGTATCATGTATATGAAATTACTCCAAAAGAAATACATAAAAGGAGTAACTGCCCTCTCATGGAATTCTTGATTGCTTTTTTTGATGGCGTGGCACAAAACAATATATGCGGCTGTGGATTCTGGATAGCAATGTCAAAGGATATACATTAAAAAGCACATTGGAATGCTGGCCTATGATCAAACAACAAGGCAGAGGCTATGGCTCTTTGGGGTATGTTGTGGCTTATAAAATTTCTCAATATCCCCGAGATTCATATTTATGGGGATACAAAGATAATTCTGGATCATGTAAAAGGCAAGGCTCAGATTAAACAACCAACACTTCTTAGCTGGTTAAGGAGAATTCAAGGTCTCTGGACTCAACTAGGGAGACCTTCAATCAATCATACTGGTAGAGAACATAATCAGATTGCAGACGAGCTCTCAAAAAAAGGTTTGCAAGGTATCGTGGGGGAAGTGCAGATGGGTATAATCATGGAAGACAAGAGTATTGGTGCAGTGGAGTTCATGTTTCATAGATAGCCTTTGCATATGGTCTATAATTTTATTTTATTTTTGTATAAAAAAATTGTTTTTTTGTATGCTAAAGGAAATAGACATCAGGTGGAGTCTTAAAACTTTTATAAAAAATACTATGTATATGGGTTGTTATGGTTTCATCACTAGCTTTCTGATGGAGCTAACTGGTTTGAATTATCTTTTACACACCTGCTATTTTCCCTCATGCAACTCTTATCTAGTTTCTTTACATCGATATGCACATGACTGTATATGTTCTTTCATTGGGAACAGACTGAACTTTATCTTAGGATTATTTGGGTTTTTTGATAATTCCTGTTATATATGCTGATATGATGTACATGGTCCATCTGATTAATACATATATAGCTTTTTTTTCATGTTGAATTATATATATATATATATATTATAATATATATATTATATATTATATATATATATAATTAATATATATATATATATATATATATATATATATATAATATACATATATATATAAATTGCATTGAAGAGAATGATAACAAGTTAATAATTATTTATTTAATATTCAATGATGACAACTTTTTTATATAATGCTCATATTATAGTACACATGTAATGTCATTAGAGTATAGATTGATATAATGAGTTTTTTTTTTTTTTGGAAAAAAGGTAATTTTCATTGATATATAAAAATTGCATGTTGTATATGCATGAGCATATACTATATGAGGCAGTGCCTGTCAGTTTCAAAAAGAAATCCAAAAAATTTGATGCCTTTCTTCCACGTACGGAGGCATCCATTTCTGAAATGATCATCATATTGTTTTTGTCAAAAAAGAAGAGTAGCATAGAAAGGCTAGTATTTATATAATCTGTCCATAGTTCTTGCTAAAAAAAATGAAATATAAATAAAACATATGGATATTTATAGGTGGTAAACAAAAAACCCATGATCTAAGCTCCCTGAGAGCTTGTTGTAGCATCTATGTCCATAAAGGGCCGGTGGTAGTATTGGTAGAAATTTCTCTCTCCGTGTTCCAGGATCATCCAAGTGCTGGATGTCCTGTGCACAGCTTCTTTGGATAATCTGTCAGCATTTGCATTTCACTCCCTGAAAATGTGATGACATGTAATTGAGTCAAAAGCAATAATAAGACAATGGGCCTCTTCTAGTATGTGTAACAGAGTGTATGCTAAGCATCTAGATTTTTTGTTTATCCAATCACAAATTATTTTTGAGTCACCAAAGAGTTGAAGGTCTTGGCATTGGATTTGTAAAGCATTTTGGATGAGGAATTTTGCTGAGGATAGTTCTGCAAAATTATTAGTACCTCCCTCTAAACCCATATGTATGTGGAGGGAATGAGAGACAGAGACGTTTAGAATGGCTCCTCCTCCGCATCCGTCCTCTTGGGCAGACCCATCAAAATAAGTCGATGGCTTTGAATGGTCTATGGATTCAGGAATGATGATTCTAGTTCAGGATTTTTCCTCATCATTAGGTATGATGGAATAGGCAGAGATGATACAAGAAGTAATGGAGGGCCAGTGCAGCAGGGTGTTTTGGAAGATGAGGTTGTTTCAGGCTATCCACAGTCCCCAACAAATAAGTAAAGGCAGATTTCTGAGGTTTTGTGGGTAGGCGCTTGTCCACCAATTTGACCAAGCTTCCTTTATAGAAGCGCCTTGCCACCTTGTTGGGAAAGAAATCACTGATGAGATTGAAAGCCAAAGTTCTCGGGCAGCCAGAGATTCAATAAAAAGATGAGTGACAGATTCATTGTTGCATTTACATAGGTGACACCAGAAGGGGCCATGATGAGCTCGCTTAAGAAGGTTATCTCCAGTGGGGATTTGTTTCTTTAGAATGGTCCACATGAGAAGTTTTCTCTTGGGGGGGGGGGTGGATTTTAGCTTCCATAGATGCTTCCACCATGATATTAGGACTTATAGGCGACGATCATCAGCTAGTAATAGATATCCCTCCTTTGTTGTGTATCTTCTTTCTTTTGAGAGTGCCTAGACAACTTCATCTTCATCCTCATCAATCCTGATATGTGCCTCAGTGAGGGCCCTGATGAAGGTATTCCATTGTTGAGTCCATTAATGGGGAATGTTTAATCTCTGGGTCGTTTTCCAAGCTCGCTGAAAAGGGGTGGAGCGCTCCATGTCTGCTATATGACCAATATGGGTAATGTTGCTATCCCTAAGGAAAGAGCGGAGGTCTTCTAGCAGCCTAGGTAAGTTTCCACAACCAATCCAAGGATCCCGAACAATCCTTACTTTCATTCCGGACTGAATTTTCCAAGTAATTCCATCCCTGATGATATTAAGTGAATTTGTTACCGCCTTCCATATAATGGAGACCCCTGATTATAATATTTGTAGTTGACTTATCTAATCTATTAGACTTGAGGGGGCAATATATTTTGAACAGGCCACCCTGGTCCATAAGTTGTTTGTAGTAAGAAGATGCCATCCTAGTTTTTCCGCCAAAGATGAGGAGAGATCTTCTAATTTCTTAATGCCCCATCCACCCCATTTCTTGGGAAAAGTTAGGGCCTCCCACTTTACCCATGCGAAGATTCTTCTTGTTTATTTTCCTTTCCAAAGAAATCTGAAGCATAAAGCCTAAATTCTGGATAGAATACCCTTGGGGATCCAAGCCAGTGACATCCAGTAGACTGGGGTGGCCTCCAGGACAACTTTAATAAGCGTGAGTCTGCCTGCCCTGGAAAGTTATTTGTGGTACAAAATGTTTAGTCTTTTCTCCATTTTGGAGATTAGCCAGGTCCAATTTGCAATCTTGTACCCCATAGGTTTCAGCTTGTATCCCAGATATCTAAGACCATCCTCCAGCTTGAGAAGAGTGTATTGGAATATTTGCAGCACATAATGGATTTCATGGGGGGAACATACAGTCTCTGTGAGGTGTTTGGTCAATTTAGTGTGCCCTAAATTGCTACATTAATTGTCAATCCGGGATTCGTAAGCTAACGAAGTGTGGCGCACCATATGTGTAAGATAACCTATTTCTTACTTTTGTCATTTTTGATTTTTATGTTGTTTTGGGGGTTTTTATCTTTGTTTATGGAATTCCTATTCCTAAATTTCTAGAAGGCAAGTATGGTTATAAGTTTTAAGGCAATTATGTCCTTTATAAGGGTTCCCAAAACTTAACACTTTAGAAGGTCTTAGAACATACTAGTGAAAAATAACACTTGAATCAAGAATGAAAAGATGCTGCTAATTAAAACAAGTAATTAATGAACTACTGATTATGAAACTATCATCTTTGTGGCGTCTAAATATAGAAAATTGATTTAAGCTGCTGCACTCAAGGAAACCAAAGATTGCAAAGAAAGTAAAACTAAAATCAAATTACAACATCCATATTTCAATCCCTCACCAGTTAGTCTCGCTATGGCTTTTGGAGGTAACTGTCAATGAAATGAGCAATCCAATTATCTAATTGCAGAAAATTAAACTAAAATCAAATCACAACATTCATATTTCAGTCCCTCGCCAGTTAGTCTCGCTATGGCTTTCGGAGGCAACTGTCAATGAAATGAGAAATCCAATTATCTAATTGCAGAAAAGTAAACTAAAATCAAATCACAACATTCATATTTCAATCCCTCGCCAGTTAGTCTCGCTATGGATTTCAGAGGTAACTGTCAATGAAATGAGCAATCCAATTATCTAATTGTAGAAAAGTAAACTAAAATCAAATCACAACATTCATATTTCAATCCCTTGTCAGTTAGTCTCGCTATGGCTTTCGGAGGTAACTGTCAATGAAATGAGCAAGTTGATTTCTAACTAACTTAACAAAGCAAACGAACAAAATTGAACTCAACAAAACATAACTGGAATTAAAAGAAACTAAGAAAAGCAAAATCAACACAGGATCAATTCCATATCACTAGTTATTATGAAAGTTATATACAGATGCCCGGGCTGCCTACTCTATCCTGAAACATGCACACACTGGTCAATGTTATACAAAGCTTGTAAAATCATGAACAACAGTGAATGTTAGAAATATATACACAAATGAATAACTATAAAACATATGCAGTGAGAATAAAGAAACGATGCATAAAGACTATACAACAAAAATGGAAACGAAACCTCAGTGTGCAGGGGCCCTCTGCACAACCTCGGCCAACAGGCTATCAATCCAAAATCACGTTTACGCAAGTATGTAGAACAGGGTCTTCTTATATATATTTCAAAACACAGTTACAACAATAAACTAATGTCACGGCACAGTGAGTTCTTAACATCAAAAATTAGATTCCAAAAGCTAGCTATTATGCATATAGGAATGCGTTATTTATAGCAAGGTTTCATAATTGTTTTTTTGGAAAACTATATGAACAAAGGACACGTGAAAAACAACGTCCATGGATTTAGCATCATGGTCGCCGAGATTAGGCAATCTATTAAAAGCAGTTGTTGGATCCACATCGTGGTCAGCCTACAGGTGTCATGTAAGGACTCTGAGCACCACATATCTCCACAATGGTATGATATTGTCCACTTTGGGCCTAAGCCCTCATGGATTTTCTTTTGGACTTACCCCAAAAGGCCTCATACCAATGGAGATATTTGTCCATCCTTATATGACCATGATCCTCCCCACTTCTAGTCAATGTGGGACTTTGGTCGTATACCCAACAATCCTCCCCTCGAACAAAGGACCATGGAGCCTCCCCTCAAACGATTATCCATCCGTCCACTCTCTACCAACCAGGATTCTTCGCTCCAATGCATTGGAAGCACATGCCTTACATGGAGCACCACTTGCCTCGAGAGATTGCTCTATCCCAGGTCAACTCCTCTTCACCATGTTGGGACCAGGACATGTCCATGAAGAATATGGAGCACACTACCTGTCTAACTGAGCTCATCCATGGATCCCATGATGATATTACCGGGGCCCACCACCTTCATTCGGCATTCCGAGGATTCATCCACTTGGCTAACTTCGGGGCATGGCTCTGATACCACTTGTAAGGACTCTGAACACCACATATCTCCACAATGGTATGATATT
>APFE030360855.1:0-14228 GCA_000404065.3 Pinus taeda | reverse complement strand
GCCACCCTGCAGTTTCTTGCAGAAATTCCAACAGCCGGCATCTTGGAAGGCTTTCTTCACACCCTCATGTCTTAATGCTAAGTCTAAACCTTCAGGCTCTGTTCTCTGGCATTTTCCAGACTCGTGTTCTCTCTTCTCCATCTCGCCTTTGAAACCTTCGCACTGACAGTGAACAACAACTTCAACTGGAATAGTAATTCGATCCTTTCTTTTTTTTTGGCTCAGCCTCGCTTGAAACAGGCTCTCTTGAAAGCGGCTTCACTTGCAAACTCACATATAATCATCACACAGGCTGGTCACTTATGTACATTCACGATCATCACAAAGATCTATGCATAGTAAAACTCATTTGGATTGATACCGATGCGCATGTCTGCAAATCTATTAGTGGAGTGATGGTTAATGAGCGTTTGGGAGGTACGAAAAACTGACATGAGAGGACGGGAAGGGTGACTCATTAACGGACTTGACCTTTTTAGAAATATTCGCTGCAAAACGCACGAATCTGCGATTTCGCAGCACGTTTAGTTTTGAATTATCATAATGCGCTGCGAAATGGCTTGATGGTGATGCTGCAAAATGGCTGAACAATGATTATGCAGCGAAACGGACCAATAAGAGACTGCGCTGCGAAATGGCGGAAAGGATCGGTGACATGGGTTAGACAAGACATGTCTTATGGAAGCATGATGGTGGAGGATGACCGATAGGATTAGAGTACGCTTTACATCAAACATCTTTAAAGCTTCAACCCTAAGTAAGAAACATAAACTAAAAACAATTTAACACCAATTTTAGGCATTGGACTTTGGGCAAAGGGTTATATACAAATGTTTACAGTTCTAAGTGATAACACGTTGATCAATCCATCCATCTATTCACTTAATCTGAGTGATAATACCTCTGTCACTCATCTTCTGTTAATCATGTTCGTTGATCGATCCATCCATCTATCCACTTAATCTCCTACGTTAAGATATTTGGCGCTCATCTTCCTTTAGTCCTATTTGTTGATTTGCCTAATCCAATGGTTCCTATGCACTGTTGCTTCATTATGTCTCCCTTTCATTGATTTCGATCTTCTATTGCTCGTCTGCTTGACTTCTTCCTTAACTTTGTTCTGTGTATTATTTAAATTTTGCCACTCCTGAGCTTTGATTTGGTTATTCAATCTGATTCCAACACTGTCTGATCATCGCAAACACCAAAACAACTGAAAACAGATTTAGTTTAGTTTCCTTGCTTACACATTAGTATGGTTTGATGCTCTTTACTTCTATAACTTAGATAGCAGCATTAAGTTAGCGTTGATTTAGCAATTCTTCTTAGCATAGTTGTTTAAATTGTTAATTAGGATATGGTGTGATTTAGCATTACATGTTTTCTTTATTACTGTAGTGGAGTAGCTCTCTTAGAATAGATTTTCTCTTCTTCCATCAAAGAATTAAGCTTCTTTTGAATGTATAGAAGTCTGGCTTGGAACCCCTAGGGTCTCTCGCTAGATAAACAGTGACAATAGGCAGGACCTTCACTTTTACTTGTGCATATAACACTGTCACCTCCAAGTTTATACCGACCCTTGGTTGATAAGTAAAGCTAGTAGCCCAGGAGTTACAACATCCTTGCTGTAATATTGGCGCTTGTCACTTTTTGGCGTTGTTGCCGGGGAGGTGTCTGAGTAGAATGTGATTACTGCTTTCTTTTCTTCTATTTCTAGTCTTCAATTTTTTGCCACTAGTTTATTTCTGCAAAATTAATCTAGTAGCTTCCTTTATTTCAGTTGTCATTATTTGCTTTCCTTTCCATTATGCAAGTAGAATTTCAATTCAGTAAGTAACTTTTCTTTCTGTCAGTAGTTTACATTCAATTAGAAATTTCATCTCTGCAAAGTACTTTCCATCTAAAAAAATCTTACAAAAACCAACCCAAAAACATTTCCTTTCATGCCTCATAGGAATAGGGATAGTTTAGGGAAATTCTTGCCAACTACCCCCACTGCATCCAACAACCAACCTTCTCTCTTCTTCGGTGGTTGTGAACTGGAGGAACCTTTAGGTGAGAAACCTGACATATTTGAAGAACCTACAGGGGAAGAAGAAGAAGAGGAACCCATTCTTGTTGAACCAATGGCTGAAAACTGAAATGGTAGAGGAAATAGAGAGAGAATTGAGGGTGCTTTCCCCATTAGGGAAACCAATGGGGACACTAAGATGAAGAATATAAGCCCCTCTTCTCTACCTCATTTCCATGGCATGACCACAGAGGACCCTGACACTTTCCTATTTGAGTTTGTTGTTATATTTCGAACCTATGGCTATACAAATGATGAGAAAAAGTTAAAATTGTTTACATCTACTCTCAAGGATGCAACATTGCGTTGGTTCATGGGTTTACCTGGAGATAGCATCACAACTTGGGCTCGGATGCAGCAAGATTTTAACAACCAATATAGGGACTACTGTAGGTCAAAAGAAACTAAATAAGAGATTTTCAGGATGACCATGGGCCAGGATGAATCCTTAGAAGACTACGAAGAAAGATTCCAGCTCAGTTACAAAAGGGTCAGGTGCACACTTGACCCCGAGTCACTAAAGCTGGCCTTGCTTAAAGGATTAAGGGAAGATCTTCTAAATACCTTACACTTGTTAGTAGGAGGGGATATCTACCGATTACCATAGGAGGATATCAAGACTATCTTTAGAAACCATTCTAGGGTAGCCAGGAAAAAGAGTAGGAGTATTCAACCTATGGCCACTACATCATCTTCCAACTCATCCATCAAGGATGAAATTGGAAATATGCTGGAAGATTTCAAAAGTGAGATGCTGCAAACCCTTACCTTGCAATTGGACACCATGAATATCAAAAGGAAGATAGAGGAAAGAGAGAGTGCCTTGGCCATCTTTTGTCCTAGATGCACCAGGAGGCATCCAAGGAACGAATGTCCATTGAATTGCATTGAGATTTTCTCGATCTATGAAGAAGACCACTCCACAGATAAGTGCCCTTCTTTAACCAGACTCAAAGTTTTATATCAAGGAGCTGAAGAGGTCACTGAGAAGCTTTGTTACATCAACCAAAGGAGACTTCTTGGGCCTAGACCATACTAGTAGGGTATGCAAGGGTCATCCCATGCATATTGCAACCCCAACCAAACCCCAACTATACCTTCTTGGGGGCTCCCTACTCATCCTTCCTAGTCTACACCCCCTCCTTGGTCCTATGCATCTCAGTATCATTCCAGGCCAGCTAGCCAGTCATTTCATCCTTATGTTCCACCACAACCTCAGTGGAATACCCCACTCCAGGGGTGGAGGCCCCAATACAACAATGCTCCCACTCTATTGCCTCCACCACCTACCTAACCACAACTCCTACACTCTGCTCCACCCAAGCAACCCCATATGCCTGCCCAACCAAATCCAAACCTGAACAATCAACAAGCTCAACAAGTATACAGTGGAGAGACATCATACCCAACTTATGTTGTAGAAATCCAAGAGATCAACCTAAGATCTGGGAGAATTCTCTCGGATAACCAACCTCCCTCTCCACATTGGGAGGTTGAAGAAGAAAGAGAGGAAAGAAAATTTAAAGTAAATCCACCCTTTCCTAAGAGATTAGCCCAACCACGCCAGCCTACCCCAGAAGAAACTAAACTTCTGGGAGAATTGAAAATTCTATGTGTAAAGATCCCCCTTCTCCAGGCAATGAAAGATGTTCCCATTTACAATAAGTTGATGAAGGAGAAATGCTTCAAGCATCCATGAAGAAGAAAAAGGGATGCACCTACCATTAATGTCATTAGGCAGCTGTCCAACTTAATGCTGGGACAGGAAATATGTCCAAAATATTTGGACCCTGGAAGCCCTATAGTAGATGTGCACATCAATGGCACCATCCTCCCACACACTCTGATCGATCTTAGGGCTGCCATTAATGTGATGAACAAGGACACCATGCTCAAGCTCAGCCTCCAAGGGTCATTGAGGAAGACCACAATAGTCCTGCAACTTGTAGACCATTCCACAGTCACCCTTGAGGGAATTGTGGAGGATGTGATGGTCTCCATTGACTCCTAGGAGTACCCTGCATATTTTCTAGTTCTCTAGCCTAAGGCTAAGCTTACTGGTTACCCTCTCATCCTTGGGAGGCCACTGTTGGCCATAGCCGATGCTTACATTAGCTGTAGAGCTGGGAATATGACCATCAAGAACAGGCATATGTCCAAACAGTTAGTCCTATACCCTCCTGCTCAACCTTCTCTAGAGCATGATTTACCTTTATGGTTGGGGGAGGAGGAAGAATATGAGGTTTATTCCGCCCAACTTTATGCTTTGGAAACAACCATAGGAGGAGGACAACAAGATGAGGATGACTTAATTGAACACCTTCTCCAAAGTCCAACTCCTAGTTCATTACCATTAGAAGAAGAATTAAGGGAAACCTAGAACAATCATCCAATTGTGTTATGCTTGGTTGATTCCAACCCACTTTGTGTCAAAACCATAGAATTCGGCCCAGAGAAAAATTTGAAAATTAATCCATCTCTTTTTTCTCTTGAAGAGGAAAAGCTATGCAACATGTTGAGAGAAAACCTAGAAGCCTTCACTTGGAGTTAGAAGGAAATGAAGGGAGTACACCCCTCATTGTGTACTCACCACATATACATCAAAGAAGGTTGCGAGCCAGTCTGGCAACCACAAAGGAGGATGAATCCAGCTCTTAAATATATAGTCAAGGAAGAACTGCAAAAACTGTTAGATACAGGATTCATTTACCTTATCTCCGACAGTGAGCGGGTATCTCCTTTAGTGTTAGTTCCCAATAAAAATGGTAAGTGGAGGATTTGTGTCTATTTAGAGAGTTGAACAAAGCTACAAAGAAGGATCATTTTCCCCTACCCTTCATTGACCAAGTGCCAGATGGCCTGGCAGGGAAGAAGTTTTTTTCTCTCCTAGATAGTTTCAATGGGTACAACCAAATCCAAATCTATCCAGAAGACTAGGATAAGACCACATTCACCTATCCTTGGGGTACTTTTGCCTATAGGGTCATTCCTTTTGGCCTATACAATGCTCCTACCACTTTCCAAAGAGCAGTCTTGAGTATTTTCGCCAAATTAGTACATGATGCGGTGGAAATTTATATAAATGATTTTACACCTTATGGCCGTGACTTTCAAGAAGCCATAACTAACCTAGGCAAAGTATTGCACAAATGCATTAAAATGAAATTGTCTCTTAGTCCAAGAAAATGTGAATTCTTAATGACTAAAGGGACCGTGCTAGGTCATTCAATATCTCAGCAAGGACTACAGGTGGACCCAAACAAAATAGCAACCATCCAAAGGGTTCCACCTCCACAAAAGTAGAGGGATGTCAGGAGTTTCGTGGGGTTAGAAGGATACTACCGAAGGTTCATAAATGACTTCAACAAGTTGGCCTCTCCTTTATTTGGGTTGTTGGCCAAATATTCTAAGTTTATATGGTCAAAAAGTTGCCAAGAGGCCTTAGACATTTCAAAGGGTAAGTTAACCACTGCACCAATTCTTTGAGGCCCAAACTGGGCCCTCCCTTTTCATATTCATGTTGATGCCTCACACAAAGCCATAGAAGAAACCTTAGGTTAGTTAGAGGAGAAATTTCCATATGCCATCTATTTTATCATTAAGAACCTATCAAAGGCTGAGCTAAATTACCCTGTGACTGAAAAGGAACTCCTGGTTGTTGTGCATTCATTAAACAAATTTAGGCATTACATTATAGGCTACCAAACATTTATGCATACTGACCACACTACAATCAAATATTTAATGAACAAACCAGATGTGAATGCTAGAATTATAAGATGGTTGCTTTTATTACAACAATTTTATCTAACTATTGTTGATAATCCTGGTAAGGAAAATGTTGTTGTAGACTTTCTATCTAGAATGACTCTGCCTGCAGGTGAAGAAGGAATGGTGGATGACCAGTTACCAGATGAGCATTTGTTTTCTATTTCAGTTCTCTCCCCATGGTTAGCTGATATAGCAAACTATTTGGTATCGACATAGTTCCCACCAAACTTGCCCTCCAAAGAAAAGAGCAAGATAGTCAGGAAAAGCGTCCCCTTCACCTGGATTGGGGGCAATCTTTTCATACTTGGCCCAGATCAAATCTTGAGAAGGTGTGTAAGAGAAGAGGAGTTTTTTGACATCCTTCTGACCTGTCATGATGGGCCTTATGGAGGTCACTTTGCAGCAAAGAGGACAACATTCAAAGTATTACAAGTGGGCTATTATTGGCCCACTCTTCATCAAGATGTGAAAAAGTACATTAGTCAGTGTGATCGGTGCTAGAGGATGGGAAAGCCTACTCCAAGAGATGAAATGCCCTACAAGCTCAAGTGACTTTTGAGCCATTTGCCAAGTGGGGCATGGAATTCATTAGGCCTGTCAACCCTCCTTCGAAGCAAAAACAATACATTATTCTGTGCACTGATTATTTGACTAAGTGGGTTGAAACCCAAGGCGATTAAGGTAGCAATAGAAGAGAAGGTGGCTGATTTCCTAAGGGAGAATGTATTCTACAAATTTGGGTACCCTAGAGAGTTAGTCACATACCAAGGCAGCCATTTTACATCCAACATGATTGAAGAACTGCTCAACCATCAAAAAATCAAGCATAGGAGCTCCACTCCTTATCATCCACAAGATAATGGGCAAGTGGAGGTGACCAACAAGGCACTGGAGAGCATCTTAACCAAGGTAGTGAGCAACAACAGAAAGGATTGGGCATAGAGACTAGTTGAGGCCACCTAGGCCTATAATACAACATGGAAGACCACCATTGGATTTACACATTATGAGTTGTTCTATGGGAAAGAGGTTTTGTTGTCCATTGAGTTTGAATATAACACATTGAGGATGGTAGCCCAACTAGATTTGGATCTCAGTCATACACAGGAAGAAATATTGTTCTAATTGAGTGGCTTGGATGGATTCAAAATGCAAGCCCTCCTACATACAAATTAGTTTAGCTTCAAAGGAAGATTTGACATGATAAACATATTAAGGAGAAGCAGTTTCAAGAGGGCAAGTGGGCATTTTTATATGATTATAGGTGTAAAAACTTCAAGGGCAAGCTAAAGACAATATGGCTTGGACCTTATGTGGTGGAAAGATGTCATGATAATGGTTTAGTGCAAATTAGAACTATAGATGAAGAAGCCATTCCATTAATTTTTAATGGACACCGATTGAAAATGTACAAGAAGCCTTTATCAAAACAAGAGTTCATTGACAATATCAATAAGAAAGTGATGATGGTGGAGCAAGTTCTAGCTTCTCCCTCATCAGGTCACTGAAAAAGAGAAACAAGAATAAGGACTCGGGTGAAAACCTCCATGAGGCACTTGAGTCCCATCTTTGGGTTGAAAATATCGTGAGGTGGCCCAATGATGAAAAAAAATGAAAAAAGGAATAAGAAGATCCCTGGGTGAAAACCTTCCTTCAGGTTCCTAGGGAAAACATCTAGGGTGAAAACCTCTCTAAGGCAGCCTAGGTGTTTTTCAAAAAAAAAAGAGAGAGAAAAAAGACATAATTGTTAATTGCAGGTGGGCGAGAAAGACAATCAAGGAGCAAAGAGAAGATCCAAAGGGAACCCTACCTCACATATATTCATCTCCTCCACTCCTTACCATGCATCCCTCCATCAATTTCATTATTTTTTCACTTCATTGCTTCAATTTAGGTGAAGACTGTGTTTTCTACAGGATCCCTTGTATTCCTACAGGATCCCCTCAAAACCTAAAGGATGATCCTGTAGGAATTACAATGGCTCGGAAAACCTACAGGAAGCAATCTGAGGGTGAATGGTAGGTTGGTTAGGTCCCCAAAATTCATTATAGACATGATCTAACCCCTCATATCGTCCATTACCATCACACCTGCACTCAACATTCAAAACAAAAAGAGATCAGTTTTTGCCAGTTATGGAGAAAAAGAAAAAGGGGAAAACAGAGGAGAGTAAGAGCATTACCTAAATGTACCTTACTCTACACACACTCCTACACCCTCTGTCCATTCATTGCAGCATCCTCATAGCACCAGCCAACAACACGATTAAGAAATTCTAAGGGAGAAGTAGCTACAGGACATCTTGTAGGAAATGTTGTAGCATCCTATCCCATAGAATAGCAATCATCAGTTATATGTCTTCACTAGGATGATCCAGGAGCCCCACAGCAGTAGCAACATCAGATCTTCAGTCACAAACACCTGCAAAAGCCAAGAAACGATCAATAGACAACAGAGGAGGAAGAAGAATGATCATGCAACAAATAATTAACGCAGCACCTATGATCTTTGACAACTGTAGCATGGCATCGAGACCATAGGTAAGTATCCTGCTCACTCACTCATATGCATCATTTGATCAAAAGTTGTAAGGGTTATGAGGTAGTTTGTTTATCAGTGAAATGGTGGCTAGTTAATTTGGCCACCTTCGTTCATTCATCACATAAATGCAATCAACTCAAAGACATAGGAGGAGTAGGACAAGAAGTGGTTAACTACGAATCTACGAGGTGGGAGCTGATTACGAGGAGTGGGAATGATGAGGTGGTAGTGGGGACCAACGGTCCAAAAATGGCAACGTACCTCTACTTCCATCACACCACCTCACCCCGAAAATCTATAAAGGGAAACAAAACATCGTTTGCATGCATTCATGCATTCCACCTCCTCGAAACTCTCTCACTCAAGGCACTCTCATAACTCTGGCCACCAACCAGAAGCAAGGATCCATTGTTCTGCAAGAGAACTTCTACAAGAGCATGCATAAGAATTCCTACAGGAGCAGTCTATAAGATACACAGAGACAATCTACAGGATAGGTAGAGAGGGGTTCAAGAGGGAATATCATGAGAATTGTCCACTGCCACCATTCTAAAGAGGTAGGATCTAAAAATCCATCTCCACTCACAAATAAATGAACTAGAAATTATCTAAAATCTAGTGGATATAACAATTGGGGAGGTGAATTACGTACATAGGAAACTCCGTTTTCTCCTGAATTTAAAATTCTTGTGTCAAACCTCTCATTTCCTCCTCAAGCCACACAAGCAAGATGAGAGGAGGGTTTAATAGGAGAGAACCCACAAACACTGCGAGGATACAACAACACCCGCAAGTGCTTGAAATCTTTATAAGACACCAATGGATGGGGTTTTTCAAAAAATTCACAGGGTATGATGATGAGGTGGCTCAAGAATTTTCTCATTCCCTCACTCCACGCAGTAGAATCCATGCCGCTATTATAGTTGTACGGCTCACTATAGATCTCACCCTAGAGATCATCAGTAGGGTCACCACACTTCCCCTAGGAATTCCATGGAGAAAAGAAGACAAAGCAGACAGTCAGGTGGAAAAAAGGAAATTCTTTTTAGAAGGTGAATAACCCACAGAGGATGAAAACGGTGTAAGGAGGGACAATCTACCATACCCATGGAGTTAGGTAGGTTACCAACTCTTCAAATATACCTCATGTGAGGGTAGATACAGTGTTGTTTATGGCTACCATTTTAGGATGCTTGAAGAATTAAGATTTGGGGTAGAAACACCAGTTCACCAAAGACTCAACATACCCTATTTCTTAATGCAATCACTCATAGACTCCAGTAGCAAAGTAAAGGAAGGGAGTTCTCAACAATTGGCTCACCATGGGTTGATCAGGATCCTCATTGAGGATGCCCTCAAAAACCTCATGATCCCTATAACATGGTCAGTCTTCAAAGACTTACCAGTAGTGGATGACATCAAAACCCTCAACTATGATGTTAGTCCTTCTGTTAGTGAGGAGGAGGAAAAAAAAGAAGAAGAATATACAAAACTAGATGGGGATGAGATGGATGAAGAAGAAACTAATGCAGAGGAACATGATGAAGCAGAACAAGAAGGGGGAGAAGAGAAGGGGGATTATGCTGAAACAGAGGAGGAAACAAAGGAAGAAACTAATGGAGATGAGAAAGAACAACGAGAGGAAGAAGATAAGAAAAACAAAGATGAAGAAGGCATTGAAATAGAAGAGAAAGAACACAAGTAGGAGTCACCTAGGGTGTCTCCAAAGGCCCCTGAGAGGGAGGCAGTAGTTTCCCTCACTTCTTTCAACACCCCAGTCAAGAAAAAAGGGACAAGAAGGAGGAAAACCCATTTATATTTCAAAAAAGAAAGAGCACAAGAATCAAACAAGGGAAGCCACAAATATAAAAAAAAAAAACCCTTTTGATATTGAAGATTCCCCTACACCAAGGGACAGAGAAGCAATAATGAGATATCAACTTGAGATGGAAAATGCATCACTGAGAGGACAACTACAGGAAAGGGAAAACCAACTAGCATGTATGGCACCCTCTCTTAGGAGGCCATCTAGTGTAGGATGCCAGTTGAATTTTATGTTGTTTACCTCAGAGAACAATGGATGAAATTTCATATTAAAACACTAGCAAAAAGGGGCACCATGCCATTTCAGGACTACAAGCAGTTTATTGATCTTTGTGATCAAAGTACACTAGAGGATAGGGCCAAAATGGTTGAGTTTTACTTGCACAACATGGCCCTTAGACATGAATGTTTGGATCCTAATGTTGATCTAGGAGATCTACAAGTAATGGCTTTGGCATCATGGATGAACCATGAAGAGTCAAGGGCTACGAAGATGAAAAAAATATTGGCTAGAGAGAAAAATAAACCTCTTTTCATCAGAGTTGAACAATCAAATCCCATGGCACTAATCAGCAACCATAATCTAATTGCAAATGATACTTAGCTGGCACCTAGATATCTTGCTACCTAAGAGCAAGAAATTTCACATTTTGAGGATATGTTTAGGCTGATAGGAGATGATAGTATACATGCCTACTTCAGGAGATGGAACACACTCCCATATAGCTTGAAGATCAGAGAATATCACTCCCCTCAAAGGTTGAGAGAGACACTCAACAAGACACCTATGTATAAGCAATCAATGCAAAGGGTGAAGGTCAATTGGATAGGCCTAAAACTCAGCCCACCACTACTCCTAGGGATGCTAGAAGGGAGAAAAGAAGAAAAGGAAAAGAGGCAGTGGGAAGAAGTAGAAAGGAAAGTAGGCTTCTATGCACAAGAAGAAGAGACCACAGTGGAGGCATTGGATGTCAGAGAGGCTACCAAATCCATGAAGGACATGGACATTGACTAAGTTGCTCAGAGGATGAGCAACACTTTTAGTAGGAGGGTGATTATGAGCCTCATCATTGGGTAATTATATGGGCCTTAATTCACCTCTTAGCTTAGTCAAACCAATTATTCTCACAACTTATTGCATACTTTTGATTATATTTTGTTTATGAGATGAGTTAGAGTTGGATATTTTGCTTTGTGGTCTAATGTTCATTTAATTCAGGATTTAAGGATAAAAGCAAGGAATTTTGGCAAATACCTTGGTAAAAACTTGAATGGGACAAGGGAGAGGAATTATAGGAGGTAAATCCTCCTCATTTACTACCCCTCCATGAGGACTAGAAGGCAACCGAGCAAGTGAAAGTCAAAGCACCAATTTATCTCGAGTTTGGGAGCTAAGCCTCCCTAATTTTAAGGAAGTCATTGGAGACTTTAGATGTATAAGTAGAGAGGCCTAGGACCTTAGTAGGATTCAAATTTTTTATTATAAAACTCTACTCTATTTTCGAGTTGCAAAACATGTGATAGTTTTTTATGTAATCCAAGGTTTTGATAATAAGAAATAGTTTTGTTTTGAGTCAACACTGAGTTAACTAAGAGGGTTGAAGCTCTTGGGTTAGGGACATTTTTGGTTTAATCGTTCATTTGATTAAGTAGCTTCATTTCCATTTTAGCAGTGTCGCGTAGATTGATTGTGTTTTAGTTTGCTTCCATTTGTGCCTTCTTTCAATTAGCAGGTTAGCAAGGAGAAAAATATCACCATAAGGTTGTCAGCAGGTGTCTCGGCCTCACGTCCTCCCTTTGGGACCATGACTTGAGGAAGAGACCCTTCAACAACCCCAAAAACATAGATTTCCAGTTCTTGAATGAGCTTTGGAGTTTGTCGTCTTGATTCAGTACTTGGTTCATTTCATCATCGTCTTTTCCCATCACTCTCTCTCTGTAATAAGATCTCACTCATATTCTCATTTCCTTCATCACTTCATTCATGCATAATATATGTGGAAGCTAATAAATCATGTCTTAATCAGATTATACCCGTAGATTTCCTTACCATCCAATCCACAACAAACCTAACCAATCGCCATCGACTGCGTGCCACATATTCATTTCAACATTTGACTTTAGGTGCTCCAAATCTCCACTGTCGATCTATTTTGCTTGATACAATGGCTATTGCATCACCCACTTGCCAACTAGCTTGGCTGATCTCCACCATTGATCTGTCTCACTTGATCCAACGGCTATCGCGTCACTCGCTCACCAACTACCTTGGTCGATCTCCACCGTTGATCAATCTCGCATGATCCAATGGTTATCATGTAATCTCACGTGGATTCTTGCATGACCAATATCAGATAGAGAGCATATGAGAAAAGTTGTTTTCCTATGCTACGTGTCACCCACTTAGCCTAATCGCGTAAAATTTAAGAATTCCACTTACATCTTTAAGGGCGCGCGAGAAACTGCTTACCACCTACGAAGACCGCTCCATCATTCCGCACATTTTCTGCCCTTCTACCGACACGTTACTTGATGTGATCCATCTATCTATTCACTTAATCTCCACGATAAGATCTCCACCGCTCATCTTCCATTAATCATGTTCGTTTGTTGATCCATCCATCTATTCACTTAATCTCCGTGATAATATCTTCGCCGCTCATCTTCTGTTAATCATGTTCATTGATCAATCCATCCATCTATTCACTTAATCTCCATGATAAGATCTCTGCCACTCATCTTCCGTTAATCTTGTTCGTTGATCAATCCATCCATATATCCACTTAATCTCTTGCGGTAAGATCTTCATTGCTCATCTTCCGTTAGTCTTGTTTGTTGTTCCGCTCGATCCAATGGTTCCTCTGCACTATTTCTTCATTATGTCTCCCCTTCACTGATTTTGATCTTTGGTTTCTCTTGCACTTGACTCCTTCTTGAAATTTTTTCTGCATACTATTTAAACTCTGCCACTCCTGAGCTTTGATTTGGTTATTCAATCAGACTCCAAAACTGTCTAATCATCGCAAACACCAAAAAAAAAAGAAAGTGAAAACATATTTAATTTAGTTTCCTTGCTTACAAATTAGTATGGTTTGATGCTCTTTACTTCTGTAACTTAGATAACAGCATTAGGTTAGCATTTATTTAGCAATTCTTCTTAGCATAGTTGTTTAAATGGTTAATTAGGATATGGTGTGATTTAACATTACATGTTGTTTTCTTTATTATTGCAGTAGAGTAGCTCTCTTAGAATAGATTTTCTCTTCTTCCATTAAAGAATTAAGCTTCTTCTCACTCTATAGAAGTCTAGCTTGGAACCCCTGGGGTCTCTCGCCAGTTGAATAGGGACAGCAAGCAGGACCTTCACTTTTACTTGTGCATATAATATTGTCACCTCCAAGTTTGTACAAACCATAGGCTGATAAGTAAAGCTGGTAGTGCAGGAGTTGCAGCATCCTTGCTGCAATACTAGAGCTAATCAAGAAATGTGAATTCTTAATGAATGCAGGGTTTGTCCTTGGTCATTCAATATCTCAAGAGGGAATACAAGTGGACCCAAACAAGATTGCCATCATCAAAAGTGTCCCTACTCCTCAAAAGTAGAGGGATGTTAGGAGTTTCTTGGGCTTAGCTAAATATTATAGGAGATTTATTAAGGACTTTAGCAAAGTGGCTTCACCATTGTTTGGATTGTTGGCAAAGGACTCAGAATTATTCTGGACAAATAGATGCAAAGAAGCTCTTGAGATTTTGAAAGAGAAATTAACCACTGCACCCATACTTAGGTGCCCAAATTGGGCTTTGCCTTTCCATATCCATGTTGATGCATCTGAAAAATCTATGGGGAAAGCCTTGGGACAAATAGATGGTAAGTTACCTTATTCCATTTACTTCATTAGTAAAACTTTGTCTAAGGCTAAACCGAACTACATTGTGACTAAGAAAGAAATCCTAGTTGTTGTACACTCCTTAAACAAATTCAGACACTATATCACTGGGTACCAAAATTTTATGCATACTG